>BRYE01000003.1:12574512-12589512 GCA_030159115.1 Actinidia arguta var. hypoleuca
TAATGACGGGAAACAAAAAAAAATATTTTAGGTGAATTCGAGAAAGTATAAAATTTTGATCAAGTGTAGAAAAAATAAAAAAAAAACTATAGCCTAAATTGGGCGTTATATGTACAACAAACTCTCTCAAATTGACTTGTGAGACCCACAGAGTTTGTATAAAGAGTGTATAAAGAGAAATTCAACAGGCTTCAAATTTAAACTAAGAAAAAAAAATTTAAATTCAAAATATGTGGTTCAGATTCACTTAATTATATAATTACACAAAAAGTAAATTTGAACTATTCATTTAAATTTGTGAATTTTTTTAATCTAAATTCCTGTGCCATAACACTACTGTCTATAAATTTGTGTGTTTACAAATTTTCTCAAATGAGTTACAAACATAGCTAGGGCTTGCAAAAGTATGGCCTCCACTCTCCAGTTTGGACTAACTAAGGGTTCAATAATGTAGTATTAATCATTTTATAAGTCTTGTCGAGAATATTACTTAGAAAAAAATCTAATTTGATTAGGTGTTGGTAATACGATCGAAATATTTCTCTTAAAAATATAGATGAGAAATATATAAATAAGATAAATATGATTCCACTATGTGTTATCTATTTTGCGGATACTGTGATCCCACAAGAATTGTTGGGATCCAAATACGTGTCGGTGCTCAGCGTACGCAAAAGCTTGTTTCGCACGAAATCCGTGTCCTGATTCTTTAGTCCACTCTCCACCAACCCATTTTTAATTTCTAGCGTCCCCCACTCGCTTCCAATTTTTACGATTTTACCTATATTCGTAGGAAGAATATTTCGAAGTTCCAATTAATAAACGTTGAAAAAATTATTTTTCCCTATGTTTAGCCACCCAATTAATATCTATTCCCCCAAAATTTCGGCCTCTTTTGGACTAATTATATGCCAAAAAAAAAAATCAAAGTTGGTAATTAGTATACAAATTTCTAAAAAAGATAAAAACAGTGTATTTTATACAATACATTGATTGAAACTTGCATTTTTATAAATCCTATCACGTATGAATATGCATTGACTACTGAATATTTCATCGTATAAAATGCATTTCCCATAGCAAAACTCATAGATGCCATTCTAATTACAACAATAAATTTGGAAATCAATGAGATTTCTAATCTACGACAACTAAATTTGGCTCCCACGTCTATTTCCCTGTGACATAGAATTATATAAATATGAAACAGCAAGCCTCAACAACCCACATTAAATTGGCTTGATATCGGATCACTGCTTGCTTCAAGATAGAACCATGTTGATGTTGTAAGGAGACAAATTATACAACGACATAATCTAGCCTTGTTAGGATAGAAACATTGTCGGGCTATCGCTAAAAGGCAAACTTGGTGGTTCCTTGCGCTGGAGCTCGGTGCGGATACTATTTAACATTGGCCTTGCTAAGGCAGAGGTTCCCGTCAAGCTGTTGCTACGAAGCGAGCTCAGAGGTCCTCTGCACTAGAGCTCGGAGCAGTCACTACCAAAGATAAATACCGTTTGGGCTAAGGCTTTCGTTACATCTGAGGTGCCGCTGCTCAGTGAGTTCGGACACAATAACTGCGCTGAAAGCTTGGACGAGGGGCAACGACCGACGGTATTCCTAAGGGATGTCAAGGGTTAGAAGGTGACTTGCACATCGGAGTATCTTATGGAGACGTCGGCAGTTGATCATGAGCTACTAGCCATGCCGTAGGGGCATGGCTGGGTCAGTCGCCTACTTATTAACACAGTAATCAGCGCGTACGACCACACATCGAGTTGTAGTCTATCGAGTGACGTGATAGTTAACACGTCAAGTCACGCACTGAGCCAGAGAATAAAAGGGAACACTGTTGTTCTCACAGAGGTATGCGCAACCTGGCTATTGAGATTACATACACACTTTCTCTCTCTACATTTTATGACGTCTAACTTGATCGTCAGAGAGCCATTTCTCAAAAATAGCTCCGGCGGTCATTCTCATTATTCTGGTGGTTGCAGCTAGGGCATTGCAAGTTAACCGAACGAAGGGTTAAAACTACCTACGTAGCCATAGAACTGTCGTGGGTGTTTATCCTCAATTTTCTCTCCTCTCATTCTAAAAATAACAACCTTACAACTGGCGTCGTCTATGGGAAGTTGACTATAGACATTCGCCAAGCCATATCTGATGGCGTTGCACAGTAGCAACCATTCAGATAGTCATGAAACTCGTAGGGGGACCCCTCATGCACCCAAAACTTCTAGGCGCAAAGGTGGTAAACTACTTGAGGACGAGCAGAGGGCGGATGAGGCCACCTCTGGGTAGAACCCAAGTCGGTTGCTCTTTAGAGGGGCAGACAGTCGTGATATAACCATTGAGTGCCTTTAGAGGCAACTGGTCAAATTGACCCAGATTATGGTGGATAGCAGGTCGATGAAACCAGCAAAAATCGTTGCTCTGAGGCAAACTGGGGCACGAAATAAAGAACCAACCTTACCTCCTTAAAAAGGTCGTGACAAAAAGAAACATAGAATGCACATAAGTGTGAACATTCGAACCAACAGAAAGACTATCACAACGAGCAAACAGAGAAGGTCACTCGAACAAACCAAGTCCGGGGAGGATCTTCGTGATACACTCAATGCCAAGTGAAACCGAGACGGGGACTTACGTGCCAAACTCGATGGCTGCAAGGCGACAGTCGTATGTAGGGTTGTTCCTGCGGGTTCGGTGGCTCGCACAGCCCGTGGCGAACAAAAGATGGCTGCCCCCAAGTACCGAATTCCATTCTCTTGAGAAATCGAGGGATTTGACCCACTAAAGAAGTTTACATCACCAAGGTTTACCCTGTATGATGGCAGGTCGGACCCGTGATCCCATATGAGCCACGTCAGGCTGATGATGGCCTTGTGGAACCATATGGATGCCCTGATGTGTCGGGTATTCCCGTCAAGCTTGGGGGATCTCGAGCTGAAGTGGTTTGACAAACTGCCAGCAGGATCGATAAAAAGCTTTCATCAGTTGACTGAGTCGTTTGTGGCTCGGTTCGTGATTAACACAGACGTCGAAAGGCATGGGTTCTCTTTTGACATTGAGGAAAGGGAAGAACGAATCAATCCGTAACTATAGTAAGCGATACTGGGATACGTACAATGAGACTGAAGAATGCTCCGAGGAGTTGGTAGTGGTGAGCTACAAGCTCGGGCTAACCCCTAAGGAGAGGCTTTGGGAGAACCTGACGCTCAACTCCCCAATCAACATCTGGGACCTCATGTCTAGGGTCAAGATGTTCTCCCGGTTGGAAGACGACATCAGGCAGACAAAGAAGGCTATTGGGACAACTACCCGGGGTGAGGGACCATTCAAGAAGCATAAGGACAACTCTATAGATTTTGGTACCCGAGCAAGGCAAGAAGTCAACGTGGTTTTCAAATAACCAATCTACAAGCTCCTTGCTCGGATCCGAGACAAACCATACTTTAAGAAACCCGAACCCATGTGAGGAGACTCCAAGAGATGCAACCAAAGGTGGAGGTGCTCCTTTCACGAAGAAATAGGACACAAAATGGAAAGCTGTCAGGCTCTTAAGGTTTTCTTGGACCAGCTAGTCCGAGACAGACACCTGAAGGAATTCGTTGGTTAAAAAAACCAAGCAAAAAGGACTGAAGAAAAAATGAACCCAAGGTGTGACTGAGGTATTGACGAGGCAAAGCGAACTATGGACGAAGAAAAGGATCTACCATTGGGGATTATTCACATGATCGAGGGCGCACATCACCCAAATCTTGAGAATAGGATTCGGGAAGAGATCCGAATGTTAAAACAAATGTACGAGGTCCTCTCGGTCCATTCACCAGCTAAGAAGTTGAGAAAAGCAATATCAGAACTAGGGAGCATCACGTTCACCAAGGCTGATCTAGAGAGGATGCAACATCCCCATTCTAATCCCTTGGTCATCTAACTCAAAATGGACAACTACGATGCAAAAAGGATCTTGGTAGACACGGGAAGTTCGATTGAGGTGATGTATTATGACCTTTTTAAACAGCTTAAACTCACTCAATCATACTTAAAATCGGCGCGAGCTCCCTTGGTTGGATTCAACGCTCAGTCTCACTGGCCCTTGGGAACAGTGATTGTTAAGGTCCGATTTGGGTCCCAAGAATTGGTGACACAGTTCGTTATTGTGGACATCCCTTCCCCATATAACGCAATTTTTGGCTGAGATTTGATGCACATGATGAAGGGATTGGCCTACACACTTCACCAGGTCATCAAGTTTGCCATCCCCTGAGGCGAAAAGGCCCTTTAAGGAGACCAAGTAGCAATGAAACAGTGTTACCTTGCTATGGTTTCCACTAAGGCGGCCGTGAAAGAAGTGCAGCTAGTCAAAGAAGAACACAAGGTCTTAGAAGATGTCGAGAGGGACCCCGAGACTAAAGTCGTGGAAGACTTGATACACTATGAGCTGTACAAGCCAAGCTCAGATGGTTTCTTTCTCACTGGTGCAAATCTGAAGGAACGGGAGAGAACCTAGCTCATCTAGTTCATTAAAGCCAATACCGAAGTCTTCACATGGATACCTTACGAGATGCCCAGGATAGATCCCAGCTTCATCAAGCATGAGCTGAATGTCCTGCCCAACGCTTGGCTAGTAAAATAACGAGGAAGAAGATTTGCAGCCGAACACGTGGATATAGTGATTGAGGAAGTAGAGAAACTTAGAGAGGCGAGTGCAATAACTGAGGTTCTTTACCTGAGCTGGTTATCCAACACAGTTGTTGTAAAGAAAAAGACTAGTAAATGGAGAGTGTGTGTGGGCTTGACATGCCTCAATCGAGCCTCTCCTAAAGACTACTTTCCTTTGCTGAAAATGGATCAACTGGTGGATTACACTTAGGGGCATGCCCAAATGAGCTTTTTGGATGCATACCGAGGTTACCAACAGATTGTCATACATGAGCCAGATTGAGAGAAAACTGCATTTATCACCCCCGATGTGTATTTTGCTACAAAGTCATGCCTTTTGGTCTGAAGAACACTAGGGACACATTTCAAAAGATGATCACGAAAATGTTCGAACCGTTCTTGGGAAAAACCATGGATGCATACATCGATGATATGGTGGTCAAGAGTAAAGAAGAGTCAAGCCACATCATGGACCTGACCGAGGTGTTCATGATACTCAAAAGACACAAACTGAGACTAAACGCAGCAAAATATGCCTTCGAAATGAGCTTGAAAAGTTCTTGAAACACTTGATGACGAGGTGAGAGATCGAAGCAAATCACAACGATCAACAACCTAATTAGCCCAAGAACTGCAAAGGAGGTTCAAAAACTGATAGGGATGGCAGTAGCACTAAACAAGTTCATAAGTAAGTCCTTAGACAAATGTTATCCATTTTTTAAACTCCTTTGCAAAAATATAAAGTTTTCATGGAATAATGAGTGCAAGCTCGCACTCTAAGAGTTCAAAAAATACTTAACTCAATCACCGCTTCTTTCCATGCCGAATGAGGGAGAGCTGCTCTACGTCTACCTCGCCATTTCTGAACATGCCGTTAGTTCAGTATTGTTAAGAGAGGTGGATGGAGAATAACACCCGATCTACTTTATTAGAAAAACGTACATGGATTGCCAAACAAGGTACTTGCTGTGGGAGAAGCTCGTCTTGGCCCTGGTCTTAACTTCGTAGAAACTCATGTACTACTTTCAAGCACACCCCATAGCGATTTATACAGATTTTTTGCTCAAAAATATTTTGTTAAAGGCAGACTTGTCTGGCCGACTTTCTAAATGGGCCATTAAATTCAGACAGTCTGACATTAAATTTTTCCCACATTCAGTAGTTAACGGATAGGTCCTGGCCACCTTTGTGGCAGAATTCTCGCCCTGAGCGTCGACTCTAGAGCAAGGTTGCCTTGTCTCCATACGTAGGGAAGGGGAGAGCTCAAAGGTAGGATCTTCTGATAACCAGTTAACACTTAGGGGTCCGGAGGTTATTCAAGAAGAAGTACTAACTCGGGATCTCGATCTCGCAGGCAAAAGAAGAAAAAATGCACTCATACAGATGGCCGACAACCAAAAGCAGTTAGCCAAAATATACAACCAGAAGGTCTAACATAGAGAATTTTTGTTTGGGATCTCATTTTGAGAAATATTGTTGGAAACACCAAGGACCCGACAAACGGGAAGCTTGGCCCAAATTGGGAAGAACATACAAGATAATCAAGCTCAACGGTAAGGGCATTTATTACCTTAAAGGTTTAGAAGGCAAGTAAATTTCAAGACCTTGGAACTCCAATAACTTGAGAAAATACTACCACTGAAATATAACTTTTCTCATCAAGCTTAAACTCATATCAGATGTTCTCGTAAAAGTCTTGTCGTATAAAGATCTCATTTTTATAAACAAATGCAATACAATGCTTAATAGAAGCCATTCCAACCTAGGAAGAATTAGCCGAACTCCAAGTGAGTTCCGAATTTTGTCCAACAGACTTGCCTAAATATACTTGAAAATTTTTTAAGGAAGAGTTAGCCGAGCTCCATGAGAGTTCTGATCTCAATCACTTGAAAAATTTGCAAAAGTATTCTTAGTCGAGAATTGTATGTGGAAGAGTTAGCCGAGCTCCTATAAAGCTCCGAGCTCTGTCCAAAAGTTCTGTCTAAATATACTTGAAAATATTTTTTAGGAAAGAGTTAGTTGAGCTCCATGAGAGTTCCGAGCTCTGTCTCTTGAAAATTTTGCAAAAGTATATTTAGTTGAGAATTGTATGTGGAAGAGTTAACCGAGCTCCTATAAAGGTCTTAGCTCTGTCCAAAAGTTTTGCCTGAATATACTTTAGAAAATTTTTAGAAAAGAGTTAGCCGAGTCCCGAGCTCTAATCGAGTCCCGAGCTCTGTTCCTCGAAAATTTCTTAAAAAGTATACTTGGCAAAAAAACAGTACGAGGAAGAGCTAGCCGAGCTCCAATAAAGTTCTGAGCTCCAATAATTTTCTGTGAAAAATAGTTTGCTGAATTATCATTGAGCTCTGAACTACGTTTGACAGATCAAGCAACATACAAAAATATAAATTTAAAGGAAAAGTTCGAAGTACAAATGAAGACTAGAACATAGACAATGTACAAGAAAGATAATTTTATTCATACACAAGATCAATCGATTACAAAGATGGAGTTCGTTCGTTACAGAGAATTGTTCAAAGTACAATGTTGTCTGATCATATGACTATGAAACTACAAAACCTATTCTAGACGAGAACTGAGCTTTAGCGCTTCAAGGAGACAACCAAGCAGTGCTGTAGGATCTTCATGGAATATAGCCTAGAGAATGGATATGATCCAAAAGTTTTTATCGAGATCACGCCCAGTCAATTACAAACCTGCTTGAGCCAACTGGCCAGGAGCGGTGTTCAAGTTTATATTACCCCCGGCATGTTGAACTCAAGCTTCATAGCAGCAACTTCTTCAAGTTCGATACCGGCAAGACCAATGGAAGAGTTTGTCGAATATCGACCAGAGGGAAACTACTTGTTACAGAGCTTTTGGGGACAAAAGCTCCACCTTACAGAACTTTTGGGAACAAAAGTGGACGAGTTGGTAGTACACACCCAGCTTCGCCATCTTCCAAGTAATACTAACCAGGACCACCTCAGTAGAAGGAGGCCTAAACTTGAAGATCATGGACTCTGATTCTAGAGAGAGAAACTGGATCAGAGGAATTGAAAGTTTGGAGGTGCAGAACCAAAGGCAGAATCCGCTTTATTTATAATGGCAGATGAAAGCCAAACAGACTGTCATTAATGGAAAGGCTGATAGTCTGCCAGTAATACGAAAAGCCTGCGGCCCGCCATTAAACCAGGAAGTCTAACCGCCATCCAGGGCACATGATAGGAAGACTTATTGCCGTCCAGGGTACATGAAATGGGGGAACATGTACCTAGATACAACGTTTCGCGCATTGACCACCGTTAACCAACTAACGAAAGACAGGCGCGTGACACCCCCTATTCACACCACGTGTCCCACTCAAAAGAGATTTGATGGGGAGTTAGACGAACACTAAGCGAGTTTCGAACTCAATCCCGAGTAGCTTTCCTAAGTGTACTTGACAAAAGCAAAGGAAAGGCTAGCCGAGCTCAATGAGAGCTCTGAACCTTGTCCCACAGGCCTTGTCAGAGAATACTTTACTAGAGATTTGATGGGGAGTTAGCCGAGCTCTAAGCGAGCTCTGAACTCAATCTCAAGTAGCTTTCTTAAGTGTACTTGGCAAAAGCAAAGGAAAGGCTGGCCAAGCTCAACGAGAGCTTTGAAACTTGTCCCACAGGTTTTGTCAGAGAATACTTTACCAGAGATTTGATGGGGAGTTAGCCGAGCTCTAAGCGAGCTACGAACTCAATCCCTAATAGCTTTCCTAAATGTACTAGGCAAAAGTAAAGGAAAGTCTAGCCAAGCTCAACGAGAGCTCTGAACTTTGTCCCACAGGCTTTGTCAGAGAACACTTTGCTAGAGATTTAATGGGGAGTTAGCCGAGCTCTAAATGAGCTCCGAACTCAATCTCAAATAGTTTTCCTAAGTGTATTTGGCAAAAGCAAAAAAAGGGCTAGCTGAGCTTAATGAGAGCTCCGAACCTTGTCCCACAAGCTTTGTTAGAGGATACTTTGCCATAGATTCGGTGGGGAGTTAGCTGGGCTCTAACCGAGCTCCGAACTCAATCATGAGTGTTTTTTTCCTAAGTATGCATAGTAAAAATTTAGGGAACGGCTAGCCAAGCTCAATGTGAGTTCTGAGCCTACCCATAATTTTTGCCCGAGTATACTTTTCAGAGAAGAAGAATCAAAACACGAAAAAGACAAATCTCATGCATACGAGCTGAAAATCAAAATGAAGTCATATTGCAAAAATTTAGAAAATAATAAGTCTTTACAAAGTTCAAGCAAAAACAAAACAAAAGCGCAACTTAAAGCTCGAGAGGAAGATCCCGGGCTGTATCTCCCCCAGCATCTTCCCTAGTTTCGTCCATAGTCCCTCTCCCAGCTGCCTCTATAACCATTCTCCCGACTTCATCTGCAAGATTAACAACTACATTGACCGGAACCACGGTAGCATCCTCCTCCTCCTTCTCCTCCGACTAGTTGACATACTCTTCCTCATAAAAATTGGGCAGGACGATGGGTGAGTAAGGCACAGGAGACTTGGGGAACTCGGGAGCTTTTGCCCAAGTTAGGTTGTCCTTAGGGACTTCGAGCTTGGCCAGGCAAGCAAGCCACCCATCCATGAAAACTTCAGAGTGGACTTTGGCGACCTGCTTGTTGTAGTTGTCCCCAGCCCAGCTGATTCCCCTATTTAAGACTCGCTCATAAATAGGGCCACATGCCACCTTTTGACGCTCGATAAGAGCAACCTCGGTAGCATCTGCCTTGCCTTGAGCTTGGGTTACAGCCGCATAGTTGGCATCCCGTGCCTCTTCTATAGCAGCCAAGTTTGTCTTCAGCTGATCAATGTCATCCAGTGAAAGCTTAGCCTTTTTGAGATTGGATTCTAACCCACCGATTTTCTTTTTGGCCATCTTCAACTTGACTGACTGCTCATAAATGCGATCCGATAAGACAGTGGTTCTTTGAAGGCTTTACAAAGTAGAAACACAAAGCAGATCAAATGTACAATTCGAGAACACACTGAAGCATCAAATATCAAAAGTACAATTTGAGAATACACTAAAGCCACAATATTTACCTGATCTTGCTACATCACCAACAGATCCCTGAGCGTTTCTGAGCTCTCCTCGTTGAGAGCAGTGACATCGATGGGCAGTAGGACAGCACGCGCAAGGGCCAAGCTAGTATCATGATCCTTGGAGGAGTCAACCACCATTACTTGCTTGCCGAGCTTGCAAGCGGAGAACTTGGGATTCCAAAGATTGACTGCATCACCCGAGCTCCCTTCCCCAACCTTCCTTCTAAGCCTCTTGGGCGTCCCCACCGTACTTTTTCCCTTTTCATTTACCTGTAGAAGGGACGTCTGATGGGCTCGATTGACCCCCCTCATTTTCCTTGGTCAGTTCCATGACCAGATTAGTAGTTGGCAAAGGGACCTGGATGACAGAGGAGCCGTTATGACAAGACAATCGATGGCAAGAGTAGCTTTCTTCTTTAGATTCCTGAACCTCATGTTGGAATCGCTGACCTCCCCAAAAAGATGTGCAATTTCAACCCTACTCACCAGCCAAAGTGGAGTGTGGGCGAAGTCATCAGAATGCTCGTTGTCTAAGCTTGAGATTGAAATGGGAAAGGACGTAACCTCCGGCTTAACCGCGGGGATCACCCTACTTCAATTTCTATTAAGAACGAGTTGACTGACAACCTCGTCACCTTCTTCCTCCTCACTATCAAAGGGATCTGAAGAAGTGTAGCTTGACGAGTTTGAAGTGACACCCTGAATTCGAGTAGCAGGACAATGCACACTGAGCTTATCTCCGAACCTATCTAGACTGAAGGCTTTGCGCTGCGAGGCTCGGGCCTTGATGCGCATAAAGGAGGCAGACTGACTCTATCGACTGCCTTGAACGAAATCGTATGGCGATAGATCGACTCATAACTAAGAAGAATAGGTACATCCCTGGATGCTTTTCTGTTGTTCGTAGCTTAGATGCATTCCTTGCACTCTTCAGAGCAAAATTTGAACCAGTCGTTGAAATCTATGCAAGCAACAAAAACAAATATCAGCATCGACATGAGAAAAAGTATGTAATGCGAAGAACACAAACTAAACAAATTGAACTTACTATCATGAAAACATCTGTTATACATCGGGAATGACCAAAGGCCGTCATCCCTAACCCGGAACTCCCAGCCACCCGAAACCCAAATAAAGTCGTCAAGAAACAAATTTTTATCCTGGCTTTCGGTGACCAACCTCGTTTGTGGTTAGGTGGGATTCCTCAGGCTCAAATAATGATTACCCTCATAGAAGGGATTGCCGAACTCCTTCTTCGACTGAACTACAATATAGATATGTAATAGATCCTCGGCACTGAAGGGCTTCTCCATCAGGCGCATCAACGTGTCCACTACAAGCATGGTTCAAATGAAATTAACAGACACTTGCACGAATGTTAGGTGACAACACACCATCACCTCCTTCAGCAACGAACTGATTGTAAATCAGAGCCTGGCCTAGTAGATTAGCCAAATGTGAACCGGGATGCGGTCAATGTTGTCCTCCACTACGCGGGGAACATCATTCGGCCTGGCACGTTCTATTGTAACATTCGTAGGGATGCTGTATGTGGCCCTAAATCTTTCCAAAGCCTCGTCATCACGGACTAGCATCTGAGCTCAATTTAACTCCATGTTCTGGTAATAGAAGCAAGTCAGTTAGAATGAGCTCAACCAGCCAATCGTGATGAGCTTTTGAAAGCATATTCATATGAGCTTGACAAGAGCATCGAACTCTACCCAAACAAGGCTACCTAATGCTAGGGATAACAATTAGGCCCTACTACTGCTTTGAACCATCCTCAACAACAAGAGGTCTTGGGGGACAAAACCCTAGGTACACTAAGCATATAGGGCAATTTGAGCCTGCTTCGTCAAGAAAAATGGGTCAAGGATGACCCAGCTCACAGAAACACAAAGTCAAAAGACCAAATATAGACTATAAGTAGTGCAAACCAAATGCAAAAATACAGGGAAGGAAATCAAACATGAAGCGTACTTACCGTAGAAAGTAAAAGAAGATCAGAGGCTTACTGAGGTTAAGCTCGGAAGGAAATCGACATCGGAGATCGAAACGGTGATCGGAAGGACTATCAGACAACAGCAGTAGAAAGAGAGATGTTTTTTTCTTTCTCTAGAATACTCTCGAAGGGTATGCTCACAATGGTGGAAGATGGAAGGCCAAGGAACACCAAACAGAGAATGTGAAGAGGCGGGAAAGAAGCCAGAACGTGTCGTAGTGGGCGCGTACAATTACGTGCTAATAACCGCCCCACGAAACCCACGAGACACATGCACGTGGCAACCGCTCAGTTACGCGTCCATACCAAATTAGCTCTAATGATGTGGGGGACTTCGACACCTGTACTCGAATGTGCTCGTAACCTAACCAAACTTAGACACATGGCTCTAACATTTATGGAGGAGTGACAAATGAAGATAGAGGAAAGACAACTAGCAGGCAACTATTTGACCACCAAGCAACGTCTAAAGAACAAACATGTCTAACTCGCATGACCTCAAAGAGCATCAACCCAGCTCATGTGAACTGAGGGACAATTTTAAAGGAACAAATTATACAATGACATAATCTGGTCTTGCTAGGGCAGAAACCTCGTCGAGCTATCGTTATAAGATAAGCTCGGTGGTTACCTACGCCGGAGCTCGGTGTAGACACTATTCAACACTGGCCTTGCTAAGGCAGAAGTCCCCGTCAAGCTATCACTACATAGCGAGCTCGATGGTCCTCTGTGCCAGAGCTTGGAGCATTCACTACCAAAGATAAATAATGTTCGGGTTAAGGCCTTCGTTACATTCGAGGTGCCGTTGCTCAGTGAGTTCGGAATAATAACTGCACTGGAAGTTTGGAAGAGGGGCAACGACTGGCGGTATTCCCTAGGAATGTCAGGAGATAAAAGGTGACTTACACGTGAGTACCTTTTGACAGCCCTACACTCGGATGGAGACGTCAGTAGTTGATCATAAGTTACTAGCCATGCCGTAAGGGCATGGCTGGGTCAGCTGCCTACTCACTGACACAACAATTAGTGCGTACGAGCACGTGTTGATTTGTAGTCTGTCGAGTGACGTGACAACTAGCGCGTCGAGCCACGCGCTGAGCTAGAGAATAAAAGGGAACACTATTGTTCTCACAGAAGTACGTTCAACCTGGCTATTGAGATTACATACACATACATTTTCAAACGTCTAACTTGACCGTCGAAGAGCCTTTTTTCAGAAACAACTCCGGCGACCGTTCTCATTGTTCTTGTGGTTGCAGCTAAGCATCGTAGGTTAAACAGACGAAAGATTGAAGCTACCTACGCAGCCATAGAATCGTCATGGGTGTCTATCCTCGATTTTCTCTCCTCTCCTCTCATTCTAAAAACAACCCTACAGATGTCATTGCTTCTTGGTCGTCAAGAAAAACGAAAAAAAATGAAAAAGAAATGGTACATATATAATCAAAAGTAAAATTTTATATTGAGCCTATTAAAAAATATATTCAATAAAGATTCGAAAACCTAGTTTATAACATTAGTAAAATGCCTCCCTCTAACACATTCTTTGTTGTTTAATTTTGAAAACAGTGGTAGCAAAAACTCGCTTGCGTTCTTTTGCCCATCCCGAATGTTGTAGCTAACACATGTACAAGGTGTGAATTAAACGGGTTAGTTTCCAAAATTCCAACACCGTCACCCTATAAGGTGTTTTTAATGCAAGTGTATGTGTGTTTGTATATGGTAATTGCACAAAGGAAGTTTTTTAAAAGTTTTAGGTTTAAATGCTATGGTAAAATTAACAAGTTGTTGGTCCATCCAATGCTATTTAATTACATGAATGATCTCAACTGTTTCTCTCGTGAAATCCATATGTTGGCATTATAATCATTACAAGTAAATCATGCTATTGAGTATTGATAACAACAAAATTGAATTATTTATTTTTGTTAGGATGACAAGGACGATTTTCAAAATTGCCCGTAATTTCATTTTAAGTCAATTATAATTTGATCATGTGATTATCAATTTCAAATCAACCTACTTTTTTGCATAAATAATTCTTTCACCTTATTTTACAATATAAAAGTTTTCGATCACTGAAGTAGATCTAGAGTAAGTCGACATCTTGACCATCACAAATGAATACAGTGTTGGTACGCGGGAATTAGATTTCCATACTTCATATGTTGTCCTTATTGCAATTTTAAAGAATTAAATAGTTAATGTCCATTTTTTCCTTTTGCTATTTTATTAATAGGGTCCACAATAAACGCATTTGATAAAATGAAAACATGGTTGACATGGCAATCAAAAATATAATAAAATAAAAAAAATTAAATTAGTTCGAGTTCAAGTTTCAAAAAATGTCAAATTGGTCCCATGAGACCTCCAACTACATATGACATCTTTACAAATTGTTTTGCTTCAACAAGTGTAAAAGACCAAAAAGATAGACACACAGAAAGCAAAGCAAGAGAAAACATCATGATCTCCTTGACCAACATCTTCATTTGAGTTGCAACCTATTTTGGTTGGTTTCTTCATAAAAAAAAATATGTTGATTTAGTTCAAATTTGAGTTAATTTTGCTACTTTAGCTTTTGAGTTTTTCGTTTTTAGTATTGGTTTTTTCTTTTTGTGCGATCAAAATATTTTATGTTTTTATTTTTTCTTGACAGCAGGAATCTGAAAAATGAAAATTTGAAAATTGACATAGCTAAGTTAGCTAGTCCAATTTAAACAAGTCTGGATCACAGATTTACTGAGAGATTAGGGAGCAAAAGTAAAATAAGTACAAGATAGTAAAGTGAGAAAATTAAATTTATTTCTTTATAATTAGTATATGTTGTGCAAAAAAAATAAAAAATTACTCGACAAATTAGCTTTTCTTTTGTTTTTAACTGATTTTTTCTTTAATTTAAATAATGTTTTTATATTTTCAGATTTCTCTCATAAAGAGGAACCAAAAGAATAAATTTTGATCAAAAGGTAAAAATAATTCACTAAATCTGCCCAAATTAAGAACTAATCAGCCACCATAGTTTCTCAATAAGGATGCCTAGAAATTGCTTACCAACCTAAAAAAAAATTCCCAAAGAATCAACCAGAAAACTCCTAAATAATGAAAAATGGCAAAAAAAAAAAATTGATAGAATGAAAATCATTACTAGAACAGCCTTCATCATTCTAACTTTTTTTACAAATAATTTTTTAAAAATGGCCCTACTGCATATTATTATAAATCTACAATTAGCAATTTATGTTTCACGATCATGATGACCGCGTGGCGTGAAA
>BRYE01000003.1:12609512-12612012 GCA_030159115.1 Actinidia arguta var. hypoleuca
CATCAATATTCTATTAATAATATTAATTTTATAAAAACTAAATATAAAATTTAAAATTTAAAATTTAAAATTTAAAATTTAAAATTTATACATATTTTATAAAAAATTATAGTAAAAAAGAAAAATGGAGATGGGTCTCCAAATATGGACACTCAAATTGAGATCTCCATTTTGACAGTTCAAAATAGAGCTTTGGTTGCAATGACTTTGGCCTCCAGTTTAGAGTATTGGAGGTGGGGTGGAGATGCTCTTAGAAAAGAGAAAATTCTAACAACTCAATTTGTAGGAATTGAGTTGGAAAAACAGTGTTAAAATATGTGATAAAGTGTTGCATTTTATATTGCAAAACTTTTTTTTTTTACCTTTTGTGTTCTTTAATCACTAATCATTGGGCTCTATTCACCAGATATTTTAAAGGAAAAAAAAATCTTAAACAGTTACTTTGGAAAACATTTTTGAAATATTTATTGTAGTTGAATTTATGTCAAAATTATTCAAAAGCTTGTTGAAAAACATCAAGATGAAGTTTTCAAAAATTATTTTTTGAAGTTGTTTTTGCATCATAAGTAGAGAATCGAAAGTTGTAGCAAATACTTTGGCACAATTTTTAAGACACAAAAAATAAAAATTGTTGTCATAGACAGCAACAAATTAGTATATCTGAACTCATATTAAAATTACTTATTTAAAATCAGAATTTAAAAGGCTTCAAAATTAAAATTTCAAGAATTAACTATTTTTCAATTTTTATAGATTATTTTTGACTTATAAATAAAAGTTGAAATTCTACTAAATACTCTAACACAACTTTCAGACAGGAAAAGCCTGAAGTTGCGGCGCCAAACATGCTATTCATCTTTTTTCCACCATGTCTAAGGGTGCCATGTGTCTAGTAAAGAAGTGCATGTAAATGTCATTTGATCAACAACTCAACACATGTTGGTTTTTCAAGGTTGGTGAATTATACGCTGAAAAGGACAATTTAGAGGGGGGTGGGGGGTGGAGGTGGGGGGATTTGAGAGTTAGACAGATGCACAAACGTTAACGTAATTACATGGATGATTAATTAGCACAGAATTTATTCTCTCCCACCAACTTCCTTTCCAAGAATAACCAGTCATGTTTGGAACCAACATGAATCAATCAAACTTTATATGAGATGAATTGCAAAAGCTTATCTCTTATCAATATGTACTTTTCCATGCAGAGATTATTTTTCTCCTCATCTCTCTCTATCTTTGTACGAGAGCATTGGAGATAGCTGAACTAATATTAAAATTATTTATTTAAAAAAATTAAATAAGTTAATACTATTATACTAAAATAATTTTTTAAAAATTGAAGGAGGGGCACATGACCGATCGACCCGCTAGTCAAATGCTCCCTCCGCTCTTGCGTTGAGCCCACAAATCATGAGTAAGATTTAAAAAATAAAGTAATTTATATGATATCATCAATATTTTCACTCACTCACGAGATTAATTCTCTTGATGAAAAGGGTCAAGAGTATTACTAACACTAGTCTTGTGCATACAAGTGATAGGCATTACATTGGGTCTAGGAATAGATTCAAGAAATGGGTAAAATTCCTATATAAAGTGGTTGTGCTGGCACTTAATTCCTTTCCTAATACAATTTACAATATCATTTAAGCTTAATTCTACTAAGGCCAAACATTCCAAATTTTGGGTACTAAAAGTTTGTTCAATCGTTAATTTTATAGTTCCAAAATTAATCGAGATGTGCAACCAGATACACCAAATATATATATCAGTGGCGGAGCCAAAAAAAAATATTCAGGAGGGGCAAATTAAAATTTTTTTTTGAGGATGAACATTTATAATTTTTGGGAGAGCAAATTGTATAATTTTTTTAAAACTATAGATAAAAAAAATATATATTCAAACTTAAGGGGGCAGCTGCCCTCTCTTGACACAAGCTACCTCCGTCCTGATATATATATATATATATATATTATAGTTTTAAGTTTGTTAGTTTGTTCCGCACTTGAATAAAGTATGATTCCATGACACATACTCGATTCCCATGTCCTATTTGAGGTCCCCTACCCCTGTAATAATATTGGAAGCTCTCAATCACAGACATTCGGACCATTATTTACATAAATAATGTGCCCAACAATGACAAAGACCTGCACATATTAATGGCTACTACCACCTCACCTTGGGATTTATATATTGGATCTAGATTCTGTCTGTAGCTAAGAATTAGACTACATTGTATAGTGGTTTGGCTGGGCCCACCATAGTTTCACATCGATAATTTAAATTGATCATCTTGTAAATTCATTGAACAAATTATTCACGCAAAAAATAGATTAATTGAATATTGATAACTACCGCAGTTGTCTTCAAAAGAGCATAGACATGAATGTGATTTTATCAAGTGGCTATTGATACTTAATCAACTTTATACTTTACATGAATAATCTCCTCGACGAAATTTGTGAAATAAATGGATCGAGTCATTGAGGTGGGTC
>BRYE01000003.1:12617012-12619512 GCA_030159115.1 Actinidia arguta var. hypoleuca
TCGAACTAATGTAATGAAGTTCCAAATTTGACTTTTCCTTGGGGTACGGAAAATTCAAACAATTTTTGGCGTGTTAAATTGCACTTGGTTTACACACTTTTGAGTGAGATACCGGCATTCCCGAGGTACGACTATCAAACGTTCCCAGCTGTTTTTGAGATTTGTTGTTTTGACTTTTATTTTTGTCTTTTAGTATTTTTTTTTTTACTGTTTAATTAAAATTTTGTGTTATTTAGTTTCTCATGACAAGATGAGTATAAAAATACAAAAATTGCCATCTAATTTCAAAACAAAAATCACGAAAGCAAAAAATAAATATTTTTAGACAAATTAGCTGATTTTCTCTTTAGTGATTGAACAAAAATTTTCAAAATCTTCCCATCAAGAGGAACTAAAAACAAATAAATCATGCTTTTAATTGTCCTTGAGGTTTTGTGAATTTTCAAGGTAATTTCAAAATAAAAAAAAGTATAAAATTTTAATCAAATGATAAAAAAAATTCCTAGAGATAAAAAAACTCGAACACTACATCAACTAAAAGTTAAAAAAAAAAAAAAAAAAAGAGGCCAAACTAGGCCTAGGGAACTGTTTGGCATAACTATTTTATCTCAATTTTATGGATTTTGATTATTTTAACATAATGCGGCAACTAAAATAAGATGGAAAACAACTACAAATCTTTTTTTTTTTTTTTTTTGTACTAAACTAAGAAAACAGATGGAGTTATCTGAATTAGTGGTCGGCTTTTACAATTAGGCCAAAGGTCCCATTTTTAATTTTTTAGTGAGCTAAAACTGCCCAAAGTAAACGAAATAAGATAGTAGTGCAGTTGGCAGGATTGGATTACAGGTAGGCGTAGTGATTGCGTGTGTCCGGGTTCGATTCCTTCCAACGGCGTCAAACTCTGCTATTTACCTGTGGGTGGGATGCTTATGGGGGACCCACTCACCCCAGTTTGGGCTACTATCCTTTGGTGTTGCGTCAGGAGTGTCTGGCTATTCTGAGTCATCCAAAAAAAAAAAATAAGATACCATCAATGGGGGCCTAAGTGAGCTATTTCTATAAAATGTGTGCACATATAAATATGTGCCTGTTTGGCACCAGCTTTTTTTAGCTTTTTTTCTGGCTTTTTTGCTTAAAATAAGCAAAAAAGTCAATCAGAGTTGGCTTTTTTGCTTTTTTGCTTTTGCTTATTTACTTAATTTTACCTAAAGTAAAGCCACAAAAGCAAAAAAGTTAAAAAATATTGACCTTTTTAGTAGCAAGCTTAAAAAAAGCTTGGCTTTTAAGCATTACCAAACGGAGTCTATGTCTCGGAGGTACCAGAAATAGATCTGTAACATGGTAACTTACTTATTTCTCACAAGTCCCTCTTGTGGGGAATATGATGTATAGAAATATAAAACAGTAGGTGGAAGTATTGATGACTATAAGTCCCACTTGCAGCTTTAGAGTCTTGTCCTGGATGATTATGACAAAAGCAAATAAATAAATCTAGTGGGACCAACCAGTAATTTGTATCAATATTTTGGGATTCTTGTACTCATTTTCAAATTGATGAGTAGCTTGAGGGAAGGCAATGGGAACGGGTGACCTCTTAAAATTTCAACAAACCCCGTATGAGCTCCTTTGATTGGGGGGATTAATAATAAAGGATCTATAATTTCATAGGATGAAGACGTAGTATTAATAACACCTCCTCTCAAGTATTATATATCTCATATTTTACAGGATTCGTAATCTTACAAAATATGTAATCTCCCGCTAAATATAATTCTATGAGATTTGCAGTCCAATATCACGTCTAGTTCAATTGATCAAATAGACTATATGTTCAGTTGGATCCACACTTTGTCCACTTGGATGACCATCTCAACAAATAACATACGATAAGGTTTGAGAGTCTTTTGTCCCACTGCCTATGCTACCAAATACATAAGGGCTTGCTCAGTGCACGAGCTTTTTTCCATTGCAAGGTCTAGGAATAGCTAGATATAAGCAGTCTTACCTCTGCAAGCAAAGAGACTATTTTCGTGCCTCCAATCCGTGACAAAAAAATAGAGAATCACCTAACAACTCTCTTAAGTGGTGGTGATAGAAGCGTAAATAAAGATGGGATAGATGGTTGGGGACAAAAGATCCAAAGGGCATACTAATGACAACGTCAATATTTGTTAGTGGTAATTAAAGGCGTAATTAATTTTAGTGCTTTAATTGACTGCTTTTAATGCCGTGTTATCTGTCACACAATAATTCCCAGCAATAATTTTCCCTAATCATAAGGACCTTGTTGAATCCAAATGCAGTTCCAATGATGGCACAAATAATAATGTTTTAGAAAGCAGGAGAAAGGTCGTCTTTTTTGTTAGTGAAAGATGATGTGAGATGTAAGTACAAGTTGTTTCCCAATTCTCTCTCTTTCTCTCACGCGCGTGCACACACACACATTCGTGTTTTTTTGTGTGTGAGTGGCACCTGGCATTACTAAGACCCAAGCTTA
>BRYE01000003.1:12634512-12637012 GCA_030159115.1 Actinidia arguta var. hypoleuca
ATCTATATATACTTCCATGGTCTTTCCAATCAGTTCCTTAAACATCTTGTTTACTAATCTTTGGTATGTTGCCCCAGCATTTTTCAGACCGAACGACATGACCTTGCAGCAGTACAATCCTCGTTCTGTGATAAATGAAGTCTTCTCTATGTCGGGGGGGAACATCTTGATCTGGTGATATTCCAAAAAGGTATCCATGAAACTAAGAAGCTCATGCTTAGATGTGGCGTCGACTATTAAATTAATTTTGGCAAAGAAAAACTATCTTTTGGGCACGCCTTGTTGACATCAGTGAAATCAACGCATACTCTCCACTTCTCCCCTTTTTAGGGGCGACGACAACATTGGTTAGACATTATGGGTAATGGGCTTCTTTGACGACCTTAGCTTTGACGAGTTTGGTCATCTCCTCTTCAATAACTCTTAATCGCTCGGGGGCAAATTTCCTTCTCTTTTGGTGAACTAGAGGATGTTCGGGATTAGTATATAGTTTATGCATGGCGACTTGGGGATCAATACCCGGGACGTCACCCTGTGACCAGGCAAAAACATCAAAAATTTTTTCCAAGAATTCCACTAAAGCACAGCGTAAATCGTCGGTAAGTTCAGTTCCAATCATAATGTGGTGATCAGGATATCCTAGGTGTATGGATATCGGAGTAGTTTCTTCAAGGGGTTTGGTATTTTCGGTTTGACAACCTGTTCCACCTCATCCCTCAGAGGTTCCATCTCACCATCGTCGATCGGTAATTTCTATTGGGCATTCGGGGCTGGGGAGGTTTCAATCTTCATAGCTGAAATAAAACATTGCCTGGCCATTTTCTGGTCGCCTTTACTTCGCCCACCCCCGTTGAAGTGGAAAACTTCATTTTTAGGTGGTAGGTTGAGGTGATCGCCTTAGTCTCGCCTAGAGTTGGGCGACCTAAAATCGCGTTGTAGGGGGAAGGACAATCTACCATGATAAAGTATTGCCAAACAGTGGTTTGGCGAGGTTCTGTTCCCAGGGTTACTGGCAACTTAACCCATCCTAGCGGATGAGTCACATTTCCTCTGAAGCCCACCAAGGGCGTAAGGAAGGGGTGCAGTTTATCAAGTCCTATCTTCATTTTTTCAAATGCTGAGATGAATAGGATATCAGCCGAACAACCATTGTCAACCAAGATTCTTTGGATGTTGAAATTGGCGATGATGGCTGAAATGACCAAGGCATCTTCGTGAGGTAAAGCAGACCTTTCAAATCATCATTGTTGAAGGTGATCGGCGGGTGAACATCGGTCATTGGCGAGAAGAAGGTATATACTTCTTCAGCCACTCTACTGGCACTTCTGGCATGCCTTTTCCTGGACATATTCGAATTTCCCCCGGATCCAAACCCGCCATGGATCACTTGTATATTTTTAGTAGTAGGTCGGCTGTCGCCATATCTTCTTTCTGGTGAATTGGGTAGTGGGTGATCACTGACATACTTCCTTAGATATCCTAGTTTGATAAGGTCGGCTATTTGTTCCTTCAGATAAAAACAGTCTTTTGTGTTATAGCCATGGTCTCGGTAGAACGCACAATACTTATTCTTGTTTCTCTTTCGAGGATCAGTTTTGATTTTCGAACGCCACTTGATGAATTCTTCGTGCTTAATTTCTGTAAGAACTTGGGCAATTGGAGCGTTGAGATGGGGTAACACCAATTCTGTGCAGCGAGGTGGGATACGAGGTCGCCTTTTGTTGGTCCTTCTTGAATCTTGATTGGGCTTCTTGTTCCTTGGTTCATCGTCCCTGTAATTAGATAGCCTTGTACTTTTCTTTTATGATCATATTTTCCTCTTTGCCTTCGTTTGGCCTCGGCCAATTCTTCCGCGGCGATGTACTTATCAGCTTTACTTTGGAGAACGAATAACGTTTCTATAGGGTCCGTTTTCCATAGGGTCCGTTTTCGTCTGAGTACCCTTGGAGAGACATCAAGTTTTTGTAAGAATCCAGGTGATCCATAGGGTCTGTTTTCCCCTCGTAGACTCCGAGCTGAGTAGGTAATTTGAACCTGGACAACACTCCGGATCTTAATATTCTTTGGATGAAAGGTGACTCAGTTTGCCCAATCAAGGCATGTACAGTTATTGGAGCGCTGTTCCCTGTGTTGATGGCATCCAAGCGGGCGTCTAGATCCCTAATCTTCTAAGACGTGGAATTGTCTTGGCGCCTAGGTAATTGATCGACCCGACGAGGAGACCTCCCTCTCTTGACTCCCTCGCCTTCCAGCTCTGGAGTTCTACTGGATGATCGCGATTCTAACGAAGAAGAACTCCTTTCTCGTCGGGGGCGGGGACTAGGAGAACGCCGCCACCTATCTCGCCCTGTACTATGGTGGCTTTGGGATTCATTGTTACTCGAGAGATGAGAGCGATGAGGAGCTGCCAGAGGAGGAGGTGGCGGGTTATTTGAGGTGAGGTGCTGTATTAAAAGGGCGTTATTCTCGTTCATGATTCTCATCTGTTCGGCCATACCGT
>BRYE01000003.1:12642012-12649512 GCA_030159115.1 Actinidia arguta var. hypoleuca
CACTTCTCAGAAAATTAGGGATCTGGACGCCCGCTTAGACGCCATCAACACGGGGACCAGTGCCCCGATAACCGTAGACGCTTTGATTAGACAAATTGAACCACCTTTCACCCAAAGAATAATGAAAGCCAAGGTGTCATCTAGATTCAAACTACCAACTCAGCTTGGGATCTACGAGGGCAAAACAGATCCTATGGATCACTTGGATTTGTATAAAAATCTGATGTATCTCCAAGGGTACTCAGACGAAGTCATGTGCAAAGCTTTTTCTGCTACACTGAAGGGATCGGCGAGGTCGTGGTTCCGGAAGTTATCTCCTGGAACTATCGACTCATTCGGTGATCTGAGCAGGCTTTTCGTCGCCAATTTCATAAGCTGCAGGATCAGGCAGAAGAATGCGTCTCACCTTTTCACCATCCACCAGAAGAAAATGAGAACCTGAAGGATTATGTGAAACGATTTAACCAGGCCATATTAGAAGTTGACGATCCCAGTGACAAAGTAGTCGTCATGGCAATGATGGAGGGACTTCGCCCAGGTCCCTTATTCGATTCTCTGTCCAAAAATATTCCGTAGACATTGTCCATTCTCCAAAGTAAAGCTGATAAATACATCGCTGCGGAAGAATTGGCCGAAGCCAAACGAAGGCGAAGAGGAAAAGATGACCATAAAAGAAAAGAGCCTGATGCAAGGCGATCTGATTATAGGGACGATGAACGGAGGAGCAAGAAGCTTAATCAAGACTCAAGACGGACCAATGACAGGCGACCTCGTACCCCACCTCGCCGCACAGAGTTGGTGTTACTCCCGCTTAATGCTCCTATTGCCCAAGTTCTTACAGAGATTAAGCATGAAGAGTTCGCCAAGTGACCTCCAAAAATCAAGACTGATCTCCGAAAGAGAAATAAGAACAAGTATTGCGAGTTTCACCGAGACCATGGCCATAACACAGAAGACTGCTTTCACCTAAAGGAGCAAATAGCCGACCTCATCAAACAAGGGTATCTAAGAAAGTATGCTGGTGATCGCCCTTCCCCCAATTCACCAGAAAGAAGATACGACGACAATCGACCTACTATTGAAGACATTCAGGTAATACACGGCGGGTTTGGATCAGGAGGAAGTTCGAATTCGTCCAGAAAGAGGCACGCCAAAAGTGCTAACAGGTTGTCCGAAGAAGTTTACAATCTCTCCTCACCAATGGCCGATATCCACCCACCAATCACCTTCAACAATGATAACTTGAGAGGTCTGCACCTACCTCATGACGATGCCCTGGTCGTTTCAGCAATCATCGTCAATTTTACCGTTCAAAGAATATTGGTCGATAATGGTAGTTCGGCTGACATTCTGTTCATATCAGCATTCGAAAAGATAAAAATAGGGCTTGACAAATTACATCCCTTCCTAACACCTTTGGTAGGATTCAGAGGCAATCTGACTCATCCGTTGGGATGGGTTAAGTTGCCCGTTACTTTGGGGACAAAACCTCGCCAAACTACCGTTTGGCAGGACTTCATCGTGCTATATTGCCCTTCCCCCTACAATGCCATTTTAGGTTTCCCAACTCTAGGTGGGACTAAGGCGAGCACCTCAACCTACCACCTAAAAATGAAGTTTCCCACTTCAGCAGGAGTGGGCGAAGTGCGAGGCGACCAGAAAGTGGCCAGACAATATTTTATTTCGGCTATGAAGATCGAAACCTCCCCAGTCCTGAATACCCAATAGCAATTACCGATCAACGATGGCGAGATGGAATCTCTGAGGAACGAGGTGGAACAGGTTGTCTTGATGGATCCCTGAGAAACCGAAAACACCAAACCCCTTGAAGAAACTACCCTAATCTCCATACATCCGGAATATCCTGATTGCCAAATTATGATCAGAACAGAACTTATCAACGAATTGTGCAGTGCTTTAGTGGAATTCTTAAAAAGAAACTTTGATATTTTTGCCTGGTCACAAGGTGACGTCCCGGGTATTGATCCCCAAGTCGCCATGCATAAGTTACATATCAATCCGGCAAATCCTCCAGTTCGTCAGAAGAGAAGGAAATTCGCCCTCGAGTGACTCAGGGTTATTGACAAGGAGGTTACCAAACTCATCAGAGCTAAGGTTATCAAGGAAGTCCATTACCCAGAATGGTTAGCCAATGTCGTCGTCGCCCCTAAAAAGGGGGGGGGGGGAAGTGGAGAGTATGCGTTGACTATATTGATCTCAACAAGGCGTGCCCAAACGACAGTTTTTCTCTGCCAAAAATTGATTTAATAGTCGACGTCATATCTAAGCACGAGCTTCTTAGTTTCATGGATGCCTTCTCAGGATATCACCAGATCAAGATGTTCCCCCCCGACATAGAAAAGACTTCATTTATCACGGAACGAGGATTGTATTGCTACAAGGTCATACCATTTGGTCTAAAAAACGTTGGGGCTACATATCAAAGATTAGTGAACAAGATGTTCAAAGAGCTGATTGGAAAGACCATGGAAGTATATATAGACAATATGCTCATCAAGAGCCTCGAAGTAAACAACCACATCGCCCACCTTGAAGAAGCTTTCAACATTCTGAGGAAACACAAGATGATGTTAAATCCTTCCAAATGCATTTTTGGCGTATCATCCAGGAAATTCTTAGGATTCTTGGTAACCAAACGAGGGATTGAAGCAAACTCGGACCAAATTCAGGCTCTACTCAGGATGAGCTCGCCCAGAAATGTCCATGAAGTTCAGCAGTTAACTGGGCGAATTGCCGCCCTCAACCGGTTTGTTTCCAAATCAGCGGACAAATGTTTACCATTTTTCAAAATCCTAAGAAAAAATACAAATTTTCAATGGATAGAAGAATCGGAGGAAGCGTTTCAACAGCTCAAAAAGTATTTGAGATCATCTCCTCTGCTTGTATTTCCGACCACAGGCGAAGAATTGTTCGTATACCTCTCCATTTCGCCCATAGCAGTAAGTGCCGTGTTCATCCGAGAAGTGGACCGTGTCTAGAAACTGGTATATTATGTTAGTAAGGTCTTGATGGGTGTTGAGAACAGATACATAATGATTGAGAAGCTCGCCTATGCCCTTCTGATCGCCACCAGAAAACTTCACCATTATTTTCAAGCCCATTTCATCACCGTGCTGACTGATCAACCGTTAAAATAGATTCTCCAACGACCAGATACCTTGGGAAGACTCATGAAATGGTCCATTGAGTTAAGTGAATTCCATATTGACTACAAACCAAGGACGGCGATAAAAGCCCAAACTTTAGCCGACTTCGTGGCTGAATCCACTCATGAGACCGATCTAGAAGTTCTCTCGGAGACGGAGATTCTAAACTTAGCAAAGAACCTCGACAGCTCAGAAAAGAGCCTCAGCAGCTCGGGCGAAGAGCTTGAGATGAAAGTTATTTGTAGATGGGTCTTCCAATCAACACGGATGCGGTGCAGGGCTTGTTCTCCAAACCCCGACAGGTGAACAGATGGAATATGCTATACGGATTGGGTTTAAAGTCACCAACAATGAAGCCGAGTACGAAACACTCCTCGCCGGATTACAGGTCGCCACTAGATTGGGAGTTAAATCAATTGATGCATACAATGATTCACAACTAGTGGCAAACCAAGTTCAGGGAGAGTACCTCACCAGGGACGTACGGATGGTAGCTTATTTAGAAGAAGTCAAAAGCTTAACTCAGAAAATCAAAAGTTTCACCATTCAACAGATCCCCAGAGAAGAAAATAGAAAAGCTGACGCCCTGGCCAATCTTGCTTCAACTTTTGATTTTATATCAAACAGTATACCCCTGAAATTTTTATCCAAACCAAGTATTGAGGTTTCCAGACCTGTCTGTCCAACGGAAACGGACCCAACATGGATGGATGAGATCGTCACCTACCTTCAAAACGTCACACTACCAATAGATAAACTTCAAGCTCACCGAATCCTCTATAGATCCGCAAGGTTCTGCTTGCTTCATGGGATTTTATATAAATGGTCTTTCTCTGGTCCTCTCCTACGATGTCTCCGGCCTGACGAAGCCAATTATGTGATGAGAAAAATCCATGAGGGTGTTTGCAGAAATCATTCAGGGGCGAGGTCACTGGTACGAAAGGCAATTTGCCAGGGCTACTTCTGGCCCCAGATGAGACAAGATGCAATAACATACACTAGGGAATGCGACAAATGCCAGAGGTTCTCACCATCGAACCACCGTCCCCATATTGATATGGTGTCAATTACCAGCCCATGGCCATTTGCCTAATAGGAAATAGACATACTGAGACCTTTACCTCAAGCTCCATTACAGAGAAAATTCTTGATCGTTGCCATTGATTACTTCACAAAATGGGTGGAAGCTGAACCCTTAGCCAAAATCACCGAGAAGAATACGAAAAATTTCGTTTGGAAGGGTATCGTCTGCCGGTTTGGAATTTCCAAAGTTCTCATCTCGGACAACGCCAGGCAATTCGACAACGATGGATTCAGGCAATTCTACTCGAACCTCGCCATATCGCATCATTTCTCCTCGCCTGGTCACCCTCAAGCCAATGACCAAGTGGAGGTTACTAACAGAACCATCCTGAGAAATTTAAAAACGAGATTGGAAAAATCTAAAAGAGAGTGGGTAGAAGACCTACCAAGCATATTATGGGCATATCACACGACTAGCAGGATTCCTACAAGTGAAACGTCTTATTCCATGGTTTATGGAACTGAATCAGTGATATCTGTTAGAATCGGAATGCTGAGTTTTAGGACTTCAAACTACGATAAAGATAGCAACGAAGGCGAGCTAAGACTCAACTTCGACCTCCTTGATGAAAAACGAGAACAAGCAAGCATACGCCAAGCAGCTTATAAACATCAAGTCATCAAATACTTCAATCAGAGAGTCAGACACAAGTCATTCTTACCTGGCGACCTAGTTCTACGAAAAGTTACCCTATCAACTAAAGAGCCAAATGTTGGGAAACTAGGCCCAACATGGGAAGGCCCTTATAAGATCATCAAGGTATTTAGACCAGGGACTTATTGGCTAGAAGATATGAACGGAAAGACACTCCCCCATCCTTGGTTTTAAGAAGCATGGGGACCATGTAGCGCCCACGTTCCGCCACCGATTGTGAAATTTCGTCAAAAAATTCCTGCTCGTACGCAAGCAACGTAGGCAGATCGTTGCAGTGTTTATCTGAAAAGATACCCATGTTAATACCAATCTTATTAATAAGTATACCAAAATTATAGGCAAAATAAAAACCGACCTGGAATGTTCTATGACCTCGGAACCCGTGGTACTCCCTCCCGAGGTTCCTCGTCAAAGAGCTCCTAGCTATCCCCAGAGGCGAAGAAGAATTTGCCTTTCCACCCCTTCACGTTGCTGGGGTATCCTCCGAGGATGGTTCTCTTGTACCTCGCCTTGAAGTAGAGCCACCCTTGGTCCGATTTAGGGTTATTATTGAGGGAAAAAATATTCCTAAACTCGGAGAGAGTCATTGAATATTTATGAACTCGCCACAACGACAAGGTGCCAGCGATACTACGCCACGTGTTGGGGATGAGCTGAGCAGGACAGATCTTATAAAACAACAAAATTAACCAAACTATTGAAGGAATGGGAAAACGAAGGTCCGTAGGAAAGGCGGCCTCGCAGAAGGCTACCTCGCTAGGGCGGGTAGAAAGAATGGTTTCATTCTCCTCTGGAAGTCTGAGCTGTACGCCCTGAGGAAAGGAATAAGTCTCCCTAAGCAGGTCTAGCTCATCGGGAGTCATAACGTTGTGTTCTTTTTCCACAGAAGGGTGAACATCACCTAAAGGGGCGACCTCAGGAATGGATGGGTCTTCTATTGACAACTTAAGAGATTGTCTAACTTCGTCAGTAATATATGACGAACCTTCTCCTAGATGGTCGGATACCCACGAGGGCAAAGAATCCAAATTTGATGGATTCATCTTAGACCTATGGGACATAAAACTAAAAAAGAGAACGAAGACTTGGTTACTTACTGTGCTAGGAGACGAAAGGCGACCACAGGCAGAGGCGAGAAGAAACTCGGAGCAGGAAGGGCCACCATAAACGAAAGCAAGGAAAGCGAGTGATATTGGCTTGGCAGAAAATGGTGTAAATGAATGGGTAGGGCCCCTTATATATAGGAAAAAATGACGGATGAGATCCATCCGCTTCAACGGCCCAGATTAGGCTACCTTTTGAAATTCCTTTTGAAATTCGAGCCCAGCACCATCAATCCTGCCAAAAGTCATTGTGGCGCCGCCTTTTTCGCTCAAACTTTCCTACAAAAGTTAATACCCTAGTCCACGTGTCCAAGCGAGGGGAGGGGCGCATTTAATGCGTTTCCGCATGGGTCTAGGACTTTTAATGCTTCTACTCAAAGGTCCCGAATATCTTGGCGCTTTGAGTAGGGGGGCTACTGATGTGGGATAATTCCGACAAGTCCTGAACCTAATATGTTCCGAGTAGGGCACGTCGCCCTGGTATTCCAAATATACCTTCCTGATCTCCTCGTATTATTGAGGGCTCCCGTCTAAAATAGTTCTTGGAGATCGCCATTGGGCGAGGTAGTTTGGCGAGGTGGTTCATCTCGCTAAAGGTGGAGACGTCTCCCCAAAGACTTGATTCTCCACAACAACTCCCATCTCCATTAGAAGTCTGTTAGCAATGAGACTCCTCCGTTATTCATCTATCCGATTGGAGTCCATCTCCATAAAGAGTTCCACCTCTACAAGAGAACTGTCTCCAATAGACTCCAACTCCATAACAACGCCTATAATTACGGATTGTTCACCAGTTGGCAGCCTCCCGATTAATCTCCAGATTTTATTGGGATATCCTCCCATGCTTATCCTTCCGAAGAACTCGCCATGATACACTGACACGGCTCAGTACTCCATCTATATAAAGGCCGCTCTCCCATAACAAAAAGGTACGCTCAACACAGGCACCACATACACATTTATTATTGTGTTCGCCCACATTGCCTGTAATATTCTCCTGATCGCCTTGGTCTGATTCGTACGCTGGAGGGGTTTTGAGCGGCCTTACCCCGGCCGATTATTTTTGTTTATTGCTGTGCAGGTCGCCTAGATTTAGCCGAGGTCCAGTGTCGAGGCCGAGGAGCAATTCTGACTGTTGGTTGCTCTCCCAGATTTTTACCACAACAAGAAGGTTCAGGGATCGAGCTTTTATAGAGAAGTATTTCCTTAGTATTTTTGTTTGTCGCTATGCTGATAATATGTGCTTTATTGGATAAACCTGTTAATGCTAAACTCATACTAACCGCGTGCCAGGCACATATCAGGATTTTTATGGGCTAATTAGCTCATTATAAAAGGTGCAATCCACTGTCACACACATATATGATAATTTTAATTTTAAGGTTACCCAGATTAAGTGTGAATTGGGAAGGAGGGTGCTTCAATTGCATGTTTTTTTCAAACATGTAACTAACAAATACAATTGTAAAATAAAATAAATCATAGTCTAGTT
>BRYE01000003.1:12657012-12662012 GCA_030159115.1 Actinidia arguta var. hypoleuca
CGCTACTGTAGCAAAATTTTTAAAATTTTTTTGAGTTTGTTAAGAATCGAACTCGCGCACTCTCAGTGCACACGCGGGCACCAAACCACTTGGACTACCAATACATTCAACTATATAAGCGTTATTTTTATATATAAACACTTATTACCAAAATTTTTGAAAATTTTTTGGGTTTGTTGAGAATCGAACTCGCGCACTCCCAGTGCACACGCGAGCACCAAACCACTTGGACTGCCAATACATTCAACTATATAAGCGTTATTTTTATATATAAACACTTAATACCAAAATTTTTGAAAATTTTTTGGGTTTGTTGAGAATCGAACTCGCGCACTCCCAGTGCACACGCGAGCACCAAACCACTTGGACTGCCAATACATTCAACTATATAAGCGTTATTTTTATATATAAACACTTAATACCAAAATTTTTGAAAATTTTTTGGATTTGTTGAGAATCGAACTCGCGCACTCCCAGTGCACACGCGAGCACCAAACCACTTGGACTGCCAATACATTCAACTATAAAAGCGTTATTTTTATATATAAACACTTAATACCAAAATTTTTGAAAAATTTTGAGTTTGTTGAGAATCGAACTCGCGCACTCCCAGTGCACACGCGAGCACCAAACCACTTGGACTACCAATGCATTCAATCATATAAGCGTTATTTTTATATATAAACAGGTTCGGCCAAGCCCGGACTGGGCTAAACCCGAACTGTTACTGTAGCAACCCGCTACTGTAGCGGACGGGCTCATGGGCCGGGCTGGGCAGAGCTATGGACTAACGGTCCGGTCTCAAACCCGGACTGGTACTGTTGCGGGTTGGACTAAACCCGACCCGTGAACGGTTGAGCCCGTTACTGTAACGGGTCGGGTAAGCCCGACCCGACCCAATTTGCAGCACTATGGCGAACAATGTACGATCAACTACTTTTTTTTTCAAAGTTGATTTGTTCAATGAGATCTACTAGAGAAACAATTTTAATCAAAGCATTGAACTCAGGGTGGGCCCCCACTTAAGGCTCATAGCACCATGTCCTTAATTCTATATCGAGAAAGAGAGAGAGAGATTTGTTGGCATACAAATCAGGTCTTTTCAGCAACAAATGTTGCAAAATGGTGTGGGGAGATGGTTAGCAATTTGTCAAAAGGGGCCCAATATAGTAACAACCTTGATCATAATTTAACTTATGATTAGGTGAAGACTGAAAGGCATCCAGTGGACTTTTTCCCAACACAAATTGACTTCTCAACTTAAACTATGAATCTTTGTTGGGTAAAAGTGGATTTAGTAACTTAGTTCTGATTGGGACATTATACAATGCCTAGCTCACTGTAGTGGTAGTAGAAAATTATGAATTGTAAGGAGGTTGAAGACAGCATCAAGCATCAAGCGTCAAGCATCAAGCGTCAAGATAATTGAATATATATTTGAACTTGAAGCGTATATTTGTCATGTCCTAAATAACAACAGATTTGGTTTCGTAGACATATATTATAAACAAATATAATTCAGCAGAATATAATAATAATTGACAACGTATTGTCATTACATCAGAGTACAATTAATTTACCCTTCCCATGGGACTCTATTTTTCATGAGCTATCAAGTACAAAACTAAAATGATATTTCACAGACAATACCCACACCGGACCAAAAGATATTATAATTCTTTAAAAAAATACATATCTATGCATCTTCTCAAAATAAAATAAAATACGGCATCCCCATGCCTCAAGACTTAGGATAACTTCCGGTAACTGAAATTTATTTTATAATAAATGTGAGTTACCTTAAAAATATTTAACAATGGACTTGATGTCTCAAGCCAAAACCATGTATATAATGAAAACATGATGCAATAAAATATGTTTTCATCCCTATCAAAATATATTTTTGATTTTCAATCCATGATTTCACAAATTATTTAGTATCTACAAATTCTGGCTATTCTCAAAAGCATTTATTTCCTGATTTCTCAAATCAATGAATTCATAAACTTTTCGGCTTTTCACAAAAGTAATAATCTAATTCATTTGACCGACACACCTAAGCTAATATCTAACCGGCCTCGTTATGCACTAAGCATGTGAGACAATATCTGGTCAACTTCTCGAGCTTTCACCGAAGGCTTTGACATTCCCTCATTCCGGCTTACTTCTAGGACTTTCACTGAAGGTTTGACATACTTAATATTCGGCCTACTTCTTGGACTTTCACCGAATGTTTGACATATTCAATATCCGGCCTACTTCTCGAACTTTTACTGAAGATTTGACATACCCAATATCCGGCCTACTTTTTGGACTTTTACTGAAGGTTTGACATACTTAATATCCGGCCGCATTCTCGGTCACTAACCGAAGGGTCGACATTCCCTCCTACGCGGTTGTTATCTAGGTCTTTCACCTCGGACTTAATCTAAATCATCTAATTTCAGTACCTCCTAGCGTGTCATTCCCAAAATCATTTTCAAATTCCACGCACACATAAACTTTATATTTTTTAAAAGTTCCATCATACATCCAAGTTATATTTATCAAAATTTTAATACAACAACATAATATACAAGATATTATAAACCATCAATAATGTGCATTATTAAAATTATTCCAATGCATTTTTTATAAATAAAATATGCAACCATAATCATAAATCAATTGTGTTTAATCTAAATTTTTTTCATAAATTGTGTAATTAGGTCACTACCGGTAGTGGTCTGGATACTACCGGTAGACAGTTGCCCAGATACAAAGCTACATAAACATTACCGATAGTAAAAAAATATACTACCGGTAGGAAACCATCCAGAGACAAAATGCTAATATTCACTACCGATAGTGCAAGGGAGTACTACCATCCAGTGGCTAAATACAATAAATCACTACCGGTAGTATAAAAAAATACTACTGGTAGACAACGAATATGTGGCGAAAATTCAAATGATCACTACCGATAGTGAAACGAGTACTACCGATACATGACCAACCAATGGCGAAATAGAAAAAATCACTACCGGTAGTGAAAAAATTACTACCAGTAGGTCGGGCCTTCGAGTCATATCTAGAGAACAAAGGGGACTACCGGTAGGAAGAATATGACTATCGGTAGACATCGCAGAAAACAGAACGATTCCAAATTTCAAAACTCCAAACCTTTCATATAACTCAAATTTCTCATTTAGGGTTCAACACCAAAAAATACTGCCTCAATAGGCTATGTTTAAACCATCAACAACCCCAAGATTAAATTCCATAAGGAAAACTCCCTTTATCTCAAATCAAAACAAGCAAGTTCCAAAAACTTGTTGAAGATGAGATGAACCCTAACTCTCCAACTTGCTCCAATCTTCAACCTTCTTGGCTCAAATCGACACCCTCGTTGAGTAAATAACCTTGCTCTAAAAATCACAACTCAACTCGTACCTTATATCCTAAAATCTAAGTTTCAAAGATCAAACCCTAGAAAGGGAGAGAAAAGAAGAAGAAATAAATGTTTGGAAATAAATACTAGCTAAAGAAGAGTGAGAGATATAGGCAAAAATGCCCCATTGGGCCCTAAGGCCTTGTTTGGCAACTTGGCCCGAATTAAATGCCTCATTCCTTTCTCACACAAGCTCAATTGCAAAATACACTTAGGCCCATAACGACGTGTGTATATATATATATGACATGATGACATCACAAATGCGTCATAAAAAAAAAATTTATTTTTGAAACCTTAAAATATTAAAACTCATAAAAATCCAACTAAAAATGCTCGATCTATGCCATTCATCTTACAAAGCATGTTGATGAGATTATTCATACAAGAAATTAGATTAATGGCTATTAGAAGTCACATGATCGAAGCATATTTATTTTAAAGAAATGAGGGGTTTATTATCAAAATTATACTTGCAGACCATATAAAACTAATCCGATTTGTGTGGCTATTGATATTCGATCAAATTGGTTCTTTGCATTATTGCATAGAGAATCTCCTTGACAGGTTCTATCGGGTAAACGGTTCAAATGATTAAAGTAGGGTTTGGAGGTCAATAACAAGTTAATTTTCTCGTAAAGTTCAAATTTTAAACTTTAGAAAAACTATGTTATTAAGTAAAATGGACAGAGGGAAGCATAATTACACTAATGATTAAGACGACTACTTTAAGCCTTTATTTTTTTCCACAAGAAAATCTTTTGATCCATAGTCCATGCAATATAATTGTTTGATAATTATAAATAAGTCGAAGGTCAAAATCCAAAGCACTGTTAATTACCAACGCAACAAGAAATTATATGATTATAGAGTCCAACATAATAAGCTGCTGCACCCAAAGTCAAAAAAGAAATAAATAAAAATAACGACAGATATGGTGTTGCATCACAATTGTCAAAGGCTATTTTACCTAACCATTTGAAGATTTAGGACAAAAGGATCAGTAGTCTTTGTGTTTGTGTTGTTTATTTGTGAATGCATTGGGCCACTTTATAAGACTTTTTCTTGGGAATTCTTTTGCCCATAGTGTATTTTTTTCATTTTTTTGTCAGAAGTTTGAACCTTTTCAATTTTCTTTTAGTAGAGTAGAGTATCAAGAAAGGTTAAAAACCAACTTAGCCACGATTGAATTCAAGTATTTTGAGTCTATTTTGATAATTCAAAATTTTCATTTGTAAATTCTATTGTGAAGGTCAGTAGGGTAAAAAATTAAGTTGATCGCGCACGGTTCAATATTCATTTAATATTGTTTTATAACTTAATAAATAAATGCGACACAAGATTATACTCATTTATCTTAATATGAATTGATATGGATCGACTATCGATTTGTATTCGATCAACATGATTTTTTACAATATTAAATTTCTCGATGAGGTCTACAATATGAATGATTGAATTATCAAAACGAATCCAAACGGAGCTCAAAATGCTTGAACTGTACCAAAAAAAGACTAGTAGGCAACAAATAAGCACAGTATGGTCTAATATTTTGCTTATTTGTTACTTA
>BRYE01000003.1:12677012-12684512 GCA_030159115.1 Actinidia arguta var. hypoleuca
AGCAATAATCCAATTCCATTAAATGACACAATTAGGCTCATACCTAATTGGCATTGTTATGCACTAAGCATGTGAGACAATATCCGATCAACTTCTCGGCCTTTCACCGAAGACTTTGACATTTTCTTATTACGGCCTATTTCTCAGACTTTCACCAAAGGCTTAACATAGCCAATATCCGGCTTACTTCTCGGACTTTTACCGAAGGTTTGACATAGTGAATATCCGACCGCATTCTCGGTCATTAACCGAAGGGTCAACATTCCCTCCTGCGCAGTTGTATCTAGGTCTTTCACCTCGGGTTTAATCTAAGTCATTTAATTCCGGTATCTCCTAGCGTGTCATTCCCAAAACTATTTTCGAATTTCACGTTCCAACATAAATTTATGTTATATTTGCTAAAAGTTTTAATATAAACAACATATTATGCAAGTGTTAAAAACCGTTAATAATAATCACTATTGAAAATATTAGAATGCAATTGTCAGAAATCATATTCATAACCATTAATATAAACCCAAAGTATTTATTTTTAAAACCTCTTATAAAAATTGTGTAAGCAAGTCACTATCGGTAAACAATGTCCCAGAGACAAAGCTACAAAAATCACTATCAGTAGTGAAAAATAGTACTACCGATAGAGGATCATCCAAAGACAAACTGTCATTATTTACTACTAGTAGTGGAAGAAAGTACTACCGGTAGACACCCCTCGAGTGGTTAAATATAATAAATCACTACCGATAGTGAAAAAGAATACTACTAGTAGACAACAAACCAGTGGTAAAGATCCAATTAATAACTACCGATAATGAAAATAAGTACTACCGGTAGATAACCATCCAAAGACAAAATATCAAAAATACTATTGGGAGTGAAAATATTACTGCCAGTAGGTCAGATTCTTGAGCCAGCTTTAGAAAATAAAAGTAACTATTGGTAGGAAGAATATGAATACCGGAAGACATAGCAAAATATAGACACTTTCAAATTTTCAAAACTCCATTAATCTTAATTGCAATTGATTTTTGAAAAACCCAATTCACTTCCCTCTTGGGTTGTCTTTTGGGATAACATTGTTGACTAAGGAGAGTATACCCAAATCACAAGTTGGGAAGGGTACCACCCTGCTGACTCGAGCATAGTTTGAGGAGGAGCTAACTTCCACCCAAGTTATCTATATCCTGGTCGAGTAGGAGGAACAGAAAGTTCAAGTAATCAAAGTTGCCTTGGAGATCATCCAACCTTTGCTGGACGAATTTAGGGATGTTTTTCCTATTGACTTACCCGATAGGTTGCCACCATTGTGGGATATATAGAACCAGATTGACCTGGTTCTAGGTTTTAACTTGCCAAATCGACCTCACTACAGGGATGAGTTCGACAAAGCATGAGGAGCTTAGATGATAGGTCAAGGAGTTATTGTCCAAAGGATTTGTCCGGAAGAGCTTCAACCCTTGTGCATTTTCAGCTTTGCTGACTCTGAAGAAAGATGGGTCATGGAGGATGTGTGTTGACAATCAGGCTATCAACAAAATCACAATCAAATGCCATTTTCCTATCCCGAGAGTGGATGATCTTTTGGATCAGCTGATAGGGGCACAAGTGTTCAGCAAATTGGATCTAAAAAGTGGATACCACCAGATTCGGATCAGACCCGGGGATGAGTGGAAAACAACCTTCAAGACTCGAGAAGGTTTATATGAGTGGCTGGTCATGCCCTTCGAATTATCCAATGCTCCTAGTACATTTATACGGGTGATGAATCAAGTATTAAGGCCTTTTATTGGTAAGTTTGCAGTGGTATATTTTGACAATATCCTCGTATACAATCCTGATCTATAAAGTCATATTCAGCACCTACGAGAAGTTATTACAATCTTACGTAAATCAGCATTGTTTGGGACCTTAAAAGATGTGAATTCTTGTCGGACAAGGTGTTGTTTTGGGGATATGTGTTGTCGAAAGATAGAATTTCAATAGATGATTTGAAGGTTGAAGCAATCAAGTAGTGGCCTATACCAAAGAATTTATTCGAAGTAAGAAGCTTTCATGGACTGGATGTTTTCTATAGGCATTTTATCTCACATTTCAGTACCCTCATGGCTCCTATTACAGATTACATGAAGATGAAAAAATTTACTTGGACAAAAGCGACATTTGAGGCATTTACGGTAATCAAACTAAAGCTGACATCTTCCCCTGTATTAATTCTACCAGATTTTATGCAGCGGTTTGAGTTGCATTGCCTCCAAGGTAAGAATCGGTGTGATTTTGAACCATCAGTTCAAACTAGTGGCCTATTTAAGTGAGAATTTGAATGGGGCAAAAATAAAGTACAACACTTATGATGTGGAATTCTATGTCATTGTTCAGTCCTTGCAATATTGGTATCACTATTTGATTCACAGCGATTTTGTTCTTTATTTGGATCATAAGGCGCTGAAGCACATTAACAATCAAGGGAAGCTGTCTGAGAGACATGTTAAGTGGACTGCGTATATCCAACAGTTCTCCATTATTCTAAAGCATACATCCAAAATCTTAAACCGAGTAGTTGATGCCTTGAGTAGATAAGCTTTTTTCCTTACTCTTATGTGTACCAAAGTACTTGATTTTGATTCACTCTGTGATATGTTATCTGCTGATCCTTTCTTTTCTGTTGTGCTTGATGACGTAGAAACAAATAACCACTCATATTTCTGTGTTCAAGATGGATTCCTATTCAAAGACAATCAACTATGTATTCCAGACTCTAGTCTGAGGTTGAAGATTATTAGGGAACTGCACGATGAAGGCCATGTGGTCAAAGATAAAACCTTTGCCTTGATTGCAGGGTTTTATTTTTGGCCATCCATGTGACGAGATGTATATCGGTATGTGGAAGGATGTCATGTTTGTCAAGTGTTCAAAGGAACAACAACCAATGCGGGTTTGTACATGCCGTTGCCTATTCTAAGCCAGCCTTGGACTACTGTGAGTATGGACTTTGTGTTAGGCTTGCCTCACACCCAACAGGGCAATGACTTGATTTATGTCATTGTGGGCCATTTTTCAAAAATGGCGCATTTTATTTCATGTAAAAAGACCACAGATGCAGTAAGGGTGGCTCAATTGTATTTCAGGAAAGTTTACAGATTGCATGAGTTGCCTTCTTCAATTGTTTATGATAGGGATACCAAATTCTTGAGTTATTTTTGGCGCTATTTTTGGAAGTTGACACACACTAAGCTAGATTTCAGTAGTGCCTACCATTCCCAAATAGATGGTCAGACTAAAGTGGTAAACTGTTCTTTAGAAAATTTATTACTCAATTTGGTTAGCAATCACGTGAAGGGATGGAACCAACAGCTAGGTCAAACAGAATTTGCCTTCAATCAATCTGTTAACCGTAGCATTAGGTCTTCCCTATTCCAGATTATTTATGGTTATATCCCTCATTTTCCACTTGACCTAGATCCTGTTCCAGATTTGTAGAGAGTTCATGGCAAGGCGGAAGATTTTATTAAGCAGCTGCATCAAGTTCACGAAGCAACACGACAGAATTTGTTGAAGTCCACTACCTAGTATAAGCAGCAAGATGACAAGAAGCGACGCTTTGTGGAGTTCGAGGTTGGGAATTATTTTTGGGTTGTTCTTACCAAAGATCGTTTTCTAGCTGGGGAGTATAATAAATTGGCCACACGAAATATTGGACCCTTGGAGATCATTGAGAAGATTGATCCCAATGCTTATCATGTGAAATTGCTGAGTCATATTCGAACTGCTAACGCGTTCAATGTCAAGCATCTCATTCTTGTGACAAACAGTAGTTCTTGTAAGGTTTCAAAAATATTTTGTTCTTAATTATGATGCATATATGACGTCACAATGCCACGTGTATATTGGGTCACATGTGGAGTAGTTGGGCTTGAAAGGATTGGAATTGGGTTGGGAGAGAGTGGGCCAAATACTTGACTCATGATTGATTGATTTTAATTTGGGTGTTTGGCAAATATTTGACCTAAGTCCATTTTCATTCTCAAATTTTTTTTATCTTCTTCTTCCACTTCTCTCTCTCTCTCTCTAGGGTTTTGAACATTCAAGCTTAGATTTGAGTGGAAATTCTTGGGAAAAGATTATCCACTTAACTAGGGCTTCGATTTGAGCCAAAAAGGTTGGAGATTAGAGCAAGTTGGAGAGTTAGGGTTCATCTCATCTTCTTCAATATTTTTGGAACTTGCATTGCTTGGATTTGAGGTAAAAGATTTTTTTTGTTAGGGTTTTACTTTGGGTTGGTGTTAATGGCTAGTATATAGCCTATTGAGGTATTTTTTTGAATGTAAAACTCTAAATAAAAAACTTGGTTCGAAATGAAAATCTTCCACTATTACAATCAACAATTATAAGGTGGAGGCTCATTTACAAAGTGCTCACCTCACTTTTACATAAGAACTTATCTCCAAGTTTTTTCAAGTGATTTTGTCCAAGACTCACTCAATCTTACAAGTATTTTTGTTCAAGCTACACACAAACACAAGTGTTTGAAGGTTGTACAAGTGTAAAGCAAACTCTTTAGCAAGAATGGATAAGATTAAAATAGCTCAATAAATGTCAACTCTCAAGAACAAAGAGAATTTCTTAGAAATGTAAGAAATTAAAAGTTCTTGATAATCAATTGATGTTATAGCCTTGTATCTCTTGTGTATAAATGCATTTTGAATCTTGTATATAATGGCTTTAAGTAAATTCAGCCGTTTATGGTAGTTAGAGTGTATTTAATGCTGGGTCAGACAATTTTGCGTTCAAAAATCTAGCCGTTAGGTGTCGACACTTTTATCCATGTGTCGACACTTTGAACATTTCTAGTTTTCAGGTGTCGACAGATTATGTGTTGTCTGAAGTCACTAGTAAACATGTGTCAACACTTTTAGAACATGTGTCGACACTTCAAGCCTTCTTCCTTCAATTGATACACATTGTCTCTATGTGTCGACACCTCGAAGTCATGTGTCAACACTTGATCATCAGTCTTCAAAAGGTTGGCCTCTGTCTCCTTGTGTTAACACTTTAATGTTATGTGTCGACACCTTCAGTTCCCGATTTGCTACTGTCTTCATGTGTCGACACTTAGAATCCATGTGTCGATACTTCTAATCCAATTTGCTTACTATCCACATGTGTCGACTCTTTTACCATATGTGTTGACACTTATATTCTTCGATTGACTGCTATCCATATATGTCGACTCTTCAAAACGCATGTGTTGACACTTCAATTTCAAATTGTTTGTTTGATCATGTGTCAACTCTTTTAGAGCATTTGTCGACTCCTTGAACGTTTCTGGGTTTCATGTGTCAACACCTCAAGAACATGTGTCGACACGTCTAGCCTCAAACATGCTTCAATGTAATCCTTGGCCATTTAAGCGTCGATCAATTCTAAGTTCTTCAAGAAGTTTCTTCTTTGGATATATGTGATCTTTAAGGTCTTCAATCCAATGATATTTCTAACTTCCTCCATTTAACTAAGACTTCCTCATATTATTCAAAAATAGCTTCCAAGTCTTTATGAGTCGACACCACATGAACATGTGTCGACACTTGTTGTCCAGAAAGTACTTCAAAGTTTTCTTTGGTCAAATAAGCTCTAAGTCGAATATTAATATATAATATGATTTGCACGCTAAGTAGAATCATTAGACTACTAATATAATATTTTGTTATCATCAAAATCAAGATATTGAGTCAACAAGTAACAACACTATTTTGGTGGTATTGAATAGCAGACTATAGATATTCGCACGCCCATTATGTGTCATCCTCCTATCATACAACCATGGTCGCCCAGTAACAAATGGCATGCATCTATTGTCACAACATCACATCATGCCTAGTCTTTATACCTAGGGCCTATAGAGAATAAAACTAGACAATGTTTTGAAACCATCGTTACCTTTCTTCAGCCATGCTAGCTTGTAGGGAGAAGGGTGTTGCTCCGTCTTCAACCTTAATTTTTGCACAGCCTCTACGGAAACCACATTTTCACAGCTTCCTAAATCAATGACAAAGTGACACACCTTGCCATCGATAGTGCAAGAAGACTGAAAGATATTGTTGCAAAGCCATACATCTCCTTCCATCTCTTTGGGTGAAAAACAGACTTGGCAGACCACCAACAAAGACCGCAATTTCCTATAACAAATTCCTCTAACTCAGGATTGACAGGTTCCTCAAATTCTGTAGTCGGGTCTGGTTCACCATTTCATTCTTCTGCCTTTTCTTCCGTCTCCATGAACATATTCTTTCCCTGGCGTTCTCCCTTCCTACATTCTACAACATGATGCCCGATTCCCCATACTTGTAACACTTAAAATCGGAAGTTAAAGTACCTAGCTTAAATTGTGTACCAATAGGTTTTATTGTTACTACCTGAGTGTTCACTGCCTTGCTGGTTTGTGTGTTGGTTCCTGTTTGGTTTGTAGTGCTCCAATTGTAAAGCCCATTGATGTGCATCCAAGATAGAATACAAATCAAATAGGTTTAGGGTATCCTGAAACTATGGATGCAGACCTCCAATATAACGTGACACCAATTGCTCCTCTATCTTTGCCCAATCATTTCGAGCCACTAACTGATGAAATTTAGTGGTATAATTATCCATTGTGCGCGAACCTTGCTATGAATTCTGTAACCTCTGGTAAATTTAGCGTGAGTAGTTATGGGGTAAGAAAGCAACCCTCATGTGCTTCTTCAATTTCTCCCACGAACTAATCTTCTAATCTTCAACTTTTCCCACGAACTAAACCTGCCTCGGAATCTGGTAGCCACCAAAGGCACCCACTTCTCCTCGAGCACTTCTTTAAACTCTAGAATATCTTTTACAGCATTGATCCAGTCCAAGAAATCCTCTGCTACCAACCCTTCATGGAATTCTGGTATGTCTATCTTCAACCCAGCCTCCCAACGAGAATAACAGTTATGTGGGATAAATCTATGTTCCCTCATCCCCCTTGGCGGGTAATCACCAAAAGGATTGGAGGCCTCATCATCAAAAACCTCCTCCTCTGAAGCATTGGTCTACTTGGCATATTTTTGTACACAAAGCAATATGAAAAAGCATGCTGCCTTGGATTTCACCGCTGAACAGCGTTGGGTTGTAGAGCATGGGTTGCTTTGGGTTGTGTTTTTGGATTAAAAATTTAGTAAAAGAAAAGAAAAATATAAGAAAAAAATTGAAAAATTTAACGATTAAAACTTAATCTTTTTTTTTTGTATTAAAAAAAAATAAAACCTTAAAAAATACCTTCGAGAGCATAACAAAGCAACCATTAATTTGGCCGAAAATAAGAAAGTGTGTGTTTTGAGCGACCATTGCTTCATTTTGAATCGAACATGGGTCCTGGTGTTATGTCCGACTAAAATTCCTAAAATTACTGTTTTGCTACTCACCAATTCAATTCCATTTTTCTTAATGGGAAAACATTTCAATTTGAAGTAGTAAAAAGAGGAGAACTTTCAT
>BRYE01000003.1:12697012-12702012 GCA_030159115.1 Actinidia arguta var. hypoleuca
TAACAATTGATATCTCTTTATTCCAATTATATGAGTACTATTGTTAGTAAGGGATGGTATAAATGTAGACGTTCCTGAAAAGGATTCATCCTAACACTCCAATGGTCAAACCAAAAGCAATTCTACCACTAAGCCACAAGACAAAAGTTAACCAAAATGAATTGACAAGTTCCACAAAAGTTCGTGCAAGAATTAGGCTCACAACTCACAAGGTGGGATAGTATACAATTAGAAGGTGTGAATGTGGTACGCAACTAGGGGTGGAATGTTGTATAGAAAAAATACACCAAATGGCTATATTCTCAAATTCCACTTTTCATTGTTCTAATCCTGATGTACATGTTGGTATCTTCTAGAGAAGAATAAAGGGTCTGTTGTATCATCATACCCTGTTTACTATGTGCCATCTTGACTACACAAGGTTTGAATGTTTCCTCACAATTTCTGTAATTGTCCATAGTCCAGACTACAGTCTAGAATTTTAGAGTGCCAACTCAAATAGAATTTGACTTCCCTACGATTCAAATGCTAAATGAAGACATCTACAACCGGCTCTAAATAATCGCCAAGCCCTACTAGTAATTTAGCAACATAAATGACAGTGTGGTGATGAAACAAGCATACCTGAGATTGACCATGAGACCCAAAAAGGCACGAAAACCAAAATCAAACTCACCATCATTGCCAATAAGAAGTAGATGCTTTTATTGCCCGAAAAATAAATCTAGAAAACATCATTTCGTCAATATGGATCTAGCCAAGTTCAAATAGATGAAGGCATGGCAGAACCAAAATCAAACTCACCAGATCAGTGGTATAATGCAACATATCCATGTGCATATTTATAAGCCCAACCAGGTTGCACATGTGAGGTTTCACAAGTTCTATTCTCGTGGATTTCAGTCTTTTTTCATTTTGACTTTCAGCTTTTGGCAAGAAGCCAAGATCCTTTGACAAACTTCAATGCTTAACAATTTCCTTGGCCTGTACCCAAAAAAATAAAAAGCAAAACCATTGCCAACCAAAATCACTAAGATCAGAAAATGTAAACTTGATTGCTTTTTTTCCCTGGTAACAAGAAACGCATGTATTTGGAATACCAAAATTTTCAAGCATGTACAAAATTTGCCTGTTTCAGGGTAAGGAAAGTGTTATCAGGACTGGCACCAATGCCTGTGTCTCTCATCCTTCTTGCTCAAAAGTCACAGCAACCTATGTTTGCCCATGAGTACATCCATTCCAGAAGCCAGTTTAGGAGCCATAACGGCCGCAGCTGCTTATACTATTTCAGATCTGTTCAGCCATCAGAACTTCGTGGTTAACCAGAACATTTTTCTCGCAAGCATTCCTATCAGTTTCTTGCATTTTGAGCATTTGGCTGCGCTAAATTATGACAGAGAATGAGGTGGCTATTATGGGGCATGCACAGGGTTCAACTGCTATCAGAAAACTTTTCTTGTCTGGGGGTTATTTGCTCTGTGAAACACTTCTAAGCTCTTTTTTACATCTTCAAACAAGAAAATTTTACTTTCAGTGATGTAATGTATAAACAAATTAGTTTGTGTGTTAGTTCTAATTGCAGTACGTGAAGCATCAAGACATGCTAGCATGCAAAGCTGTCATAACAGAAATTAAAACTCAAATTCTCCCTCTTAAGCCACATCTTGTAACATGAGATATATTTGATCTCTTTCTGGGTGGTGGGGGTCTCTTGCATAAAACTTGTGAACTTCACCATTCACAGATATCCAACTGCACCCTGGTTCCTTCTTCACATCTCTCTCTTTCATTACATTTCTTAAACTAATTCCATCCCTGAAGCTCCCCAGCCCAATGTATGTGTTAGATAAAAGAACATAGGTAGCTGAAAACTCAGGTCGAATAGAAAGGATCTCCTTGGCAGCAATCTCTCCCAACTCGACATTGCCATGAACCCTGCATGCTTCTAAAAGCGTCTACGAGACCATATCATTTGTTTCAATTGGCCTTTTGTGTATGAATTCTAAGGCCTCATCTGGGCGGCCCACACGACCTAAGAGGTCAACAATACAAGCATAATGCTCCATATCTAGAACCATGCTTTGAGTTTCCTCCATCAGTTGGAAATAGTGAAGGCCTTCTTCTACCAAAACCGCCATGACTACAAGCAAACAGAATGCAGAACAGTGTAACAGTATTAGGTTTAACATCACTCCATCATATAAAAAAGCTTAAGAGAGTGATCCACAAAACCGTGTTGGGCATAACCTTGATATAATAGCAATCCATGAAACTATATCAGGGTTAGAAATGCTACCGAAAACTTTTTCTTGTTCTTTTACGCTTCCACACTTGGCATACATATCAATTACTGCACTTTCTACGCTCTTGTCAGTGTCCAAGCCATCCTTGAACAAAAAGGCCATGGATTTGTCGACCAAATTCAAGAAAACAAAGGCTGGCACAAGTAGCAAACACGCTAGAGAAAGTAAATTGATTTGGTGTAAAGCCCTCTTTCTTCATCCGAGAGAATACGCCCAATGCTTTCTCCCATTCTTAAAATTGGGAGTAAGTAGTCAACATGGTGGTCTAAGATGCTAAATCTCTCTCTTCCATTCTGTCAAAAACCTTCCTCACATCTTCAAGTGACGCGCATTTGGAATATGCATCTGCAATAGCATTATGAACACTTGAGATAATCAAATCATACCCGGATTTCAAAACCATCCCAGGAGCTTCCCTCACAAACTTTAAATGCTTTAAATTGGCAATGGCATTAAACACGCTACAACAAGTGTAAACATCAGATTTTAGATTGTTTCACACATTTTTACAAATAATTCAACAGCTTCTTGGCTACAACCACACTGTGAATAGCCTGAAATAATTGCATTTCATGGCATGTTCAACTCATTATTGGTAAACTTCATATCAAAAATAATCTTGCATCGGATAAAGCCCTGCATTTTGCATACATATCAATTAGGGCGGTTCCCACAAGAACATTAGACTCCAGACCCAACTTGGAGACACTCGTGAACTAGTTTCCCCTTGTCTGCATCACCTAATTTCCCAACCGCCTTCAGAATGCTAATAAAGGTATATAGATTCTAAGTGAATCCTTTGTTCATCATTGCAAGAAAAATGATTAAATGATTCTAAATAATGACCATTTGACGTAATCCCGATACCACTGCATTCCAAGAAACTTCATTGTGATCTGTCATGGTGTTGAACACCTGACATGAATCCTTAACCTCCCCCAGCTTCATGTACATGTTAAGGAGCGACGTACTAACAAAAATATGCGACTCAAAGTCTCTTATAACAACATAGGCATGCACCATCTTATATTGCCTCCTGGAAATAAAAGACGGGAAGGGAAAAAGATCTATATCCCCATTCAAGACAAAGTTGAAACATATAATGTAAGAAAACAACTTACCTGTAGAATGCAGCAAAAAGGTCTTTCTTGCCAATATAAGCAAACAACTCGGAAATTAAAGGCACAGGTTAAAACCACCATTAAAAGTCAATAGATTTGATGAAAGCGGAATTTGATATGAGAGAAACAAGAAGGCTACCTTGTCCAAGGTGTCCTCTATGGCTTCACACTCTTTTTTTCACTGCCATCCTTCTTGAAGACATTATCTCAACATGATGCCAAAAACTCCGCACTCGAGCGAGCAGAAATAATTTTTGTCACATAATACATCAAAGCCTCTTCATGGCCAAAGTAGGAACCACTAAATCAAAACAGAGGACCAATAAAAAACTCTACAAAACCAACCTTTCTAACGAGAGAGTGCTTTTCAAATCAATCATTCACGTTGCCATGTACTTCTTATAAATAAATTCCTGACAAAGACCAGAATAAGAGACAACCGTATCCGTTTCAATACTATCGTAACTGTAACTACATTATATTGGATTTGGCTTCAAACTTCCTGTTGGATTTGGATTCAAACTCTCTGTTGGATTTGAATTCAAATTCTCAGCCTATATATACAACTCGTATGATTGTGTATTCAGTGTGGGAAAAAATCAGAGAAATGTAGAGGGAGGGAGGTGCAGCCGTCAGACCATCAATGAGAGAGTGAGATACAATATGTCTTGTAATTTGTAAATCTTTCTCAAATAGTGAATCTGTTTCACCACCCGAGGACGTAGGCAAGTTGCTGAACCTCGTAAATCACTATGTATTCATGTGCGTGTGTTTTGGTGAGTGTACGTGATTTGTGTGAATCGATTTTGGACACAACACATTAGTTATTACAGACACGAAATGACACAGCCACTCCAACAATTAAATTTTCAAAAAATGGAGGACACAACATTCTAGGGACATGTTAAACAATATATTTATTAATGTTTACTATACAGTGGGGGTTTAATTTTTTAGATGGGATGGTGGTTGTTTAATTAAAGGAATAAAAAATGCAAAAAATACTAACTAGAATTTAAAAATAAAAAACCTTAAATTCCATCAATCACATATTTCATTACATCATTCAAAGTTGTCATTACTTTATTCACAAAAGTACTCCAACAAAAAAATTACAAAAAGTGTTTCTGTCCAAATACCGTGATTGTTCAGAGAGAGTTCGAGAGTGTTCAAATGTGTCCCTGCAGTGTTAAAGTGGGGAAAAAAATTTTAAAATGGACACGTGTCTGAAGTGTGTCAACAGAGTGTCAGTTTCTGACGTGTCCAACACCAGTTCGTGACCTCTGGTGAGGAGTCCATGCTTCATAGTGTGTAGTGTAGGCTACGAAAGAAATACCTGGACTTGTGAACAAACCGCATTCTCCGCCTGTAGAGAAACAGTTGTCAGCACTTGGAAATGTTTATAATGAAAAGGCAGCCCTTAAGAAGGAAATACTTCATTATTCTCTAACAATTGATATCTCTTTATTCCAATTATATGAGTACTGCTGTTAGTAAGGGATGGTATAAATGTACTATGAGAGGACGTGCCTGAAAAGGATTCATCCTAATACTCCAATGGTCAAACCTAAAGCAA
>BRYE01000003.1:12717012-12727012 GCA_030159115.1 Actinidia arguta var. hypoleuca
CCCTTACTATATCGAATCAAGCCAGCCCGGTTGTCCGGTTGTGCAACTCTAGCGTAAGCACAACCATAACCACTTGCTCTTACTTTCTTTGTCGTGGTCTTTGGGTTTAGATTTCAGAGGAAAAGTCTTCAGGTCTTTGTTGACGTTGACTTAACCAAAAACCACTTGTTCTTACTTTCTTTGCCGTGGTCTTTGGTTTAAGATGCTGCAAAAAAATCAATCTAAATAAAAATTAATTTAAGTAATATAAGTGAATATATAAAAAAACGAAGTAAAAGAGGAAAAAAATTAAATTCAATTCAAATTCTCAAAAATAAAGAGAAGAAACTTGAAAAAAAAAATTCCATTCATTATCTTTTCTTCTCAGAAAGCAACGTTACTATATGTGTAACCTAAAGACTTTTTTAATTCTATTATGACTAAGACTTGGATAAAATTCTAAACCAATTAGAAATGGGATTTCCAGCTTGACTCTAATTAAGAATTAAATAAAATAAGAAGTTTTTGACTCTTTCACTATTAATTTAATAATAAAAATAAAATTCAACAAAATAAAAATATTAAAATATCATTGACTACTAAACCTATGAAATCTATGATCATACTAAATAAAATAAATAAAGACTCAAAATATTCTAAAATTTGACCCCACAATTATTTGAGCTCCATATAAAATTTTAAATTAGTCATTTTTCTTCTTTCATGATCTTCATCAGTTTTAGAGCATCTCTATTTATTGTGCTTATTAGTTTGTGTTAAGCATTCACGTAAGAAAAATAAATTCTATTTTTATTGGCTAAAACACTTAGTTAATGGTACTAAAACTATATCATTGCTTGTGTTAATAAGTGGTTATATTAATTTTTATCTTCAAATCAATTAATACAAATAACAATAGTTTAATGAGTAGGACTCACATAATTCTCACCTACACAAAGCAAAATAGTTGAAAATTTGTGTTTTAATGAGTAGAGCCAATATTTTTTTTTTAACTTACTAAGAGTATTTAACCATGACTCTAATATTTAAAAGGGTCCTGTTATCGACCGCCCCAATCAGGAGCACAAAATGACAAAAAAAATTTAGTTTTCAATACACTTTTACATATTTTTATATATTTTTTATACTTTTTTATACACTATCAAGTCATCAACCGTCCTAAGAGCGTTTTTTAGCATTTCCCTGTTTAGAATGAATAAAGCTCACTTGGCATACTTTTAATTAAACTATTAAAAGAAATTAATTAATTAATTTATTTTAACACATTCACTAATACCCACACTAGCACAACCAACAAAGATACTGTTACACTTCGAGAGATGATCCTCCCACCCCCTTGACAGCCCCCCTCTCCCTTGTCCCCTCTGAATTTACCAAAATGTCCCCCACTGCGCTCTCTCTCTCTCTCTCTCTCTCTCTCTCTCTCTCTCTTTTAGTTTTTAGTTTTTCTTTTTTCATTAGTTTTATTTTTTTTTAAAAAAATTTTTAGTTTTGTTTCTTTTTTTCATTATTTTTTGTTCATTTTGTTAATATATTTTTTAATTTTTTATCAAATTTATTTCTTTTTTTTATTAATTTTTTTTTGAATAAATAATTTTTTTATTATATGTTTGTAATCTTTTATTTAATTTTTAGTTGTATATTTTGGGAGTTATTATTTATAAAAATGTTAAAAAAATATAAATATATGAGTTGAGAGTAATTTAAAGAGAGGAGGTTATGATATGTGTCAAGAGTTTGGGGGATAATTTAAAGGGAGAATGAGATTATTACATTTGTCAAGGGTTTGAGGGATAATTTAAAGGGAGGATGATGTTATGACATGTGTTAAAGGTAAGATTGTTTGTTATATATATATATGAAGAACACTTCTCTAAAATTCTCATCTTTTTCATACCACTACTGCTTCAATTTATATCAAGATTTGGTAAATAATTTTTTTTTCAAAACCTATAGTTAGAGCACTATGGCTGACTCAATTTCAAATAGTTGGATAACTAAGAGTGATATTCCAAGTAGAGAAAACGTCTCCCATATAGTTTGTGATTATACACCTGAATTTACCCTGATCAGGCAACCAGAACGTGGTGAAGTACTGCAACCCTATTATTGGTTCGGAGATGAAATTATTTCTCGTGTCATGGAAATCGCTAATTATGTCATCGACTTAACAGAAGTGACATGTCCTTGTAGGAGAGTTTAAATCCTACCCGCGTGTAATAAAATACTTCTTAAAAATATAATTAAGGCCATACAAAAAACAATTTGTAACTGCGTGGGTAGATACTTTCATGCACTTGTGAAGCAATTCAAGAGATGCAAAATATTTTTTATAATTTTATTATTTAACATAGTGCATTTTTTTATTACAGGGTGAAATCTGCACATGTTAGGCTGAAACTGTATCAAGAGATACCATGTCATCGCCGAGAGCTTTAAAGAGTTCCATGCCAACAACATTGGTGATACCTTCAGGATTCTTCGCCAGATGGGCGCTGTGTTGATGTTATGCGGACAAATACCCCTAATCAAGGTCGATTTCGATTTCCCTCTCTCTTAATTTGTTTGGTGATCGAATTGCGCAGCTTATATCTTGAAACAAAAATTAAATTCTGATTTTGGGATTTGGGTTTGGGTTATTTTATGCCTGCGATAGAGTTCAATTTGAGTTTCTCTCTGACCCATTTATTTCCTAATTTGCTTAGCTTGTGCTTGTGTTTATGTTGAAACTGAAATAAATTCAGTTTTTTTGGTGATTTAATGCCTGTAATCGAGGTCAGTTTGGAATACTTTCTGTTTATTCATTTGCTGTTTTGCTCAGCTTGTGTTTGTGTATATGCCAAACTTAAAAGTTGAATTCAGATTTGGGTATTTGCTGATTTCCTCAGCTTGCCTTTGTGTTTATGTCGAAGGTAAATTAAATTCAGATGTATGTGGTTATTTAGGTGGGAAGAATGGCGGGTCAGTTTGCAAAGCCAAGATCAGAAGTGATGGAGGAGAAGAACCGCGTGAAATAAAAAGTACATATATAAAAATAATAAAAATATTAATAATTAATAAGCAAACACATTAATATCAAAATAAAATAAAAAGATAATTAATGAAAAAAATAAATAAAATTGATTAAAAAAATAAAAATAAAAAATAAAACTAAAAAAAAAAATACACAAAAATGAAAAAAGAAAAGAGAGAGAGAGAGAGAGTGAGTGGAGAGGTATAGCAGTCATTTTATGGGGATACGTGGTGGGGCCGGTTTTTCTTTTGTCAAGGTGTAGGAGGATAAATTTCCTTACATTTCAAAGGAGACATGTTGTTCGCACCTCCCGTGTCGGGGAGGTGTGGGTGATATGACATTTGTTTATAATTTTACCTCCTCTTTCTCTCTTATTCCCTTTCTTTTTTTTCTTTTTTCAGCCCGTGCCCCCCTCCCTCCTTTCCATTTTTTCAGCCGCCAATTTTATATAATGTTGAGTTCACTACTGTATTGATATGCTAAAAATTCTTATTTTTCTTATTTATTTTTATGACAAATCAAACTACAATATATGATTTATTTTTTATTTTTTATTTGCCAACTATGCCCTCATTACCGTAGTTTTTTTTTTCAGTTTCTTTTTAATTAGGTTTTTAAGTATTTTTTTTTTTTTTTTTGGGTAAGTTTGTTTCTTTTTTTAATCAGATTTTTTTTATTTTTGTATCAATTTTTTTTCATTTTGTTTAATTTTGATAAATAAAATTAATTAAAAAAAACAAAATTAATAAAATCAAAGAAACAAAACTACAAAAAAAAATAATAACAAAACTAATTTAAAAAAAAAACTAAAAAAAATTATAAAAAAAATAATGAAAAATTAATGAAAAAAATAAAATAAAATAAACAAACTAATGAAAAAAAATAAACAAACTGTAAAAAATAAAAATAAAAGAGAGAGAGAGAGAGAGAGAGGGAGAGAGAAGAGAGAGGAAGGACAATTTTGACCAAAATAACTCAAAATCAATCACTTCAATAAACCTCCCGTGTCAGTGGAGGTGTGAAAAACGTTTTGCTTTCAAAGTCAAGTCTCCAAGTCTTTGTTGATGTTGACTTAAATTATTACTTGTACTTGATTTATTTGCTCCTATTTCGTTTGGGTTTAAATATTAGGATCGGGGTTGTCTCTTATCCATTAACTGAATTGAATCGGTCCGGTTCAATTATTTTGAGCCTACATTGGACTCGTTTTGAACCCATTTTAATTATTTGAATCATTCACATTGCAGATTTTGTTCTGATAATTAATACTGTAAAAATTATATTAATCAAATATAATTTAATAAATTAGATATTATTTTATAATTTAATAAATATGTACAACACACAACATCATACATATTTATATTGGTATAAATTAATAACGATCGACTATTAAATTATATTCGATTAACGTGATTTTTTAATAGTATTGATTTTTATGACGGGATATACAATGTGAATAATTCAGATCATCAAAATGAATCTAAAATAATTAAATTGTACTAGTTGTGGCTGTGTTTAGTTAATAAGCATATGTCATGAAAAATTTATCGTTAAGAAAAGTGTATTAAAGTTAAGGAAGAGGAAATTTAATTTTCTTACTGTGTTCATTTAATAAAAATATTTTATAAAAAAATTAAAATATAATAATTCAATTAGAGAAAAAAAGTAGTTGAAAATTGAGACTTGGGCAAAATCTTTTTTTTGTTGTTTTTGAAATACAAGTTTTGAGAAAGAACTAATCTACTAGGAAAGTTAAGGGCTAGGACCCACAAGTTTTTGCTATCTGTATAATAAAAATATGTAAAAAACTAAGCTTTTTAAATTATAATTTTGTATTAAATATTCATCTAACATAATGAATGAATAGTAAACACATTGAAATTAACTTAAATATTGAATTTGACCGATTTAAAACGATAAATTCTACTACATCAATTAATCATAATAAAAATAATGCTCATCGATCAACAAATTTGTATTCCGTGTAAACACAGCCATAAGCAATTCTTGTTACTTTCATGCTTTGGTCTTTGGGTTTAGACTAGAGTCAAGATTTCAAGTCTTTCTTTGATGTTGACAATATCCACTATTACCTATTCTTGTTTACTTGCTTTTTCGTTTCGGTTTGATGTTTCAAGGTCTTCCATGATTCAATGACACTGTTACTGTTACTATTACATTGCTTTTGTTATTTTATTTTAATTTTCCGATTCATATTGAAAAATCTATGTTATTCCAAACCGACATTAAAACTTGTCATTTTCATATTTTTTCATTGTGTGGTTAGGAAATTTAAAATGATGGCATGCCTTTAAATTTTTTTTTTTCTACCTTAACTTATTAAAATTTCACATTTTATTTTTGAAAAATGTTATTCTTACTGAAAAGGCATTAAATTTTTTTTATTAAAATGATGTGGCGATGCATTTTGGTAAATAAATAAAAAATACTTTTTTAGTGTTCTGTTTATGTGGATTCAACCACATCATTTTATACAAAAACAATTATATAATACTTGTATATCCTCATTCTTTTATTTTTTCCACTAAAAAATTTTAGTGTTAGTGTTGAATATGTGTTGTATGTGTTCAATTAGGAAGGCACCTTATATCTTATGTCCTACTAACACTTCTCAGAGTAGTTATTCATATTGAAATGATATTTATACACTCCATTGTGAGATCTATTGTATTTGTGATTGTGAGATGTGATAAGCGTGCAAGGAATTCAAGATGATCGTAAGAGAGGCAAAAAGGAAAGCATATGAGGCCTTTTATACTAGGTTAAATAGTAGAGATGGGGAGAAGAACATCTATAAGATAGCTAAGATGAGAGAAAGAAAAATAAGAGACTTTACTTAAGTTAAGTGTATAAAAGCGAGGACGATAGGATACTAGTAAAATATGATAAGATTAAGGGAGGATGAAGAATGTATTTTGAGAAGTTGCTAAATTAAAAAAAAAAGAAAGGAAAAAACTCATGAAGAGACAAATATGATGGCACTAATGTGACTCAAGATTATAGATTTTTTTATAGAATAAAGAAGACTAAAATGGAATTTGCTTTGAAAAAGATGAGATCAGGTAGGGCCCTAGGACCGGATGGCATCCCAATTGAGGTTTGGAGAAGCTTAGGCAAAGTGGGATTGCATTAGTTAACTAAGGTATTTAATAAGATTATTGTAACTAAAAAAATACCGGAAGAGTGGTGGAAGAGCATTTTAGTACCCATATACAAGAACAAATGTAATATCCAAAGTTGTAACGATTATATAGGGATCAAATTGATGAATCATTCTATGAAGTAAAGAAAAATGGTTATTGAGTATCGTTTGAGGAGGATGACAAGTGTGTCGAAGAAGTAATTTGGTTTCATGCTAGATACATCGACTATGGAAACTATTTATTTATTAAGTATATTAGTTGAAAAGTATAGAGAGAAGAAGAAAGACCTCCATATGGTCTTTATAGACTTAGAAAAAACTTATGATAGAGTTATTAGAGAGATTATTTGGTGAATTTAAGAGAGAAAATGTGTTACAAGGGGATACATTGATGTGACTAAAGATACGTATGATTGTGTGGTTACTATGATTCGATAACCGGATGGGAAGATGAGTGCATTACCAATTATAATAGAATTACACTAAGGGTCTGCCTTGAGCCCTTAACTTTTTGCATTAGTTATGGATGGGCTTGCTAGACATATTCAGGACGATAATTTGTGGTGTATGTTATTTGCCAATGATATAATATTAGTTGACAAGGCCGCAAATGGTGTCAATACAAAGTTAAAAATTTAGAGGGAAGCACCAGAGTTAAAAAGTTTTAAGTTAAGTAGGAACAAAATGAGTATATAGAATGCAAATTTAGTGTGAGTCAAAATTCTATAGCAAATGAGTGAAGATCCAAAATCAAGAGATACCAAAAAGTAAAAATTTTGATATTTTTCAAGGATGGTGAAATTATTGATTATATAACGCATATGATACAAGTTAGTTGGCTCAAGTGAAGAGTGGCTTTTAGAGTACTATGCGATCGAAGAGTACCTTCCAAGTTTAAAGAAAAATTCTATAGAACGATTATAAAATCGACAATGCTTTATGGGATAGAATGTTGGGCTGCTAAGAAGCACCAGATGACTAAAATGAGTATAACTCAGCTAAAAATATTGAGGTAGATGTGTGGTAAGCCTAGGCAAGATAAAATTAGGAATGCTAACATTCGTGACATGGTAGGATTGCTTCAATTGAGGCTAAGCTAAGAGAGAATAGACTTAGATGATTCAGACATATATATCATAGGTTTACTGATGCGGTAGTAAAAAGAAGTGATATGATTATAAATAATAACAACACTAGAGTGAGGGATATACCAAAATTAATATTAGATGTGGTAGTAAAAAAAGATATAATTGAATTGAATCTTGGTAAATATTTGGCCATTGATCGAGCTCAATGGCATAAAATAATTTATGTAGCTGACTTCAATTGATTGGGACAAAAGCTTGTTTTTGTTAGATGTGACACATCGGATGATAAATGAAAATTATAAAAACAGATGGTAAGCATATCATTTCTCCTTTTTAGACAAAAATGCTATGCTTACCACATGCATTTACTATTGAGATATTTTTACTAATATGTTTATTGTCCATTATTGGGTAGTGATTAGCATTTTCCATACACATTTACGCCCCAAACGGACAACCCATTAATATTGATCCATGTGGCCTTGTTAGGAGGTGATACTTGGAGTTTGAGATGTAGGTAACTCCTGAACATTTTGGAAGTTGAACAAATTAAAAATTTAGGTGGATTTTGGTCGATCAGGTAATCAAGAGTAGTTTGTTACATTTCAAAATCTTGGAGACTACTTCATGACATTAGGCAATTCTGGGGGTGCCAAGTGATATTTGAATCTTTTTTGAAATTAAAAACTAGTTCACTCTTTTTGGGAAATATTAATCAGTTTGTCCCTTCTAGCTCTAGACAAATCAGTTTCTGCATTAACTAATTCTGTTTAAAAGCTAATTTGTTTTATGTCATTTACGACATATTCATCAGCTATTGACACCCATACAAAAACAATAGTTGAATAACGATTTAAAGCTAATATGTTTTATGTCATTTACCACATATTTATTAGCCATTGGCATATGTGGGGTGTGAGTGTTTCAGGAATGGAGGAAGAAAATTGAAAATAGACACCTACGGTGGCAAAGCGACAGTTGACGATAGCTGCTGATGCTTCATTTATTCTCTACAAGGTAGAAACAATGATTTCGGTCGCCGAAGCTATTTTCGGAAAATAACTCTCTGACAGCTAAGTCAAGTGATCGGAAGTAGGTAGAGTAGAGAGAGAAAATGAAACAATGGATAAAGATAGCTTAAATTGTGTATTTTTTAGAGAATAAGGGTTAGCCTTATATAGCACAGTTCGGTGTGTGCCTAGACGCGCCAACTATCTTTTCATTGGACGGACTGTAGCTCGTGCTTGGATACGCTGATTGTTTTAGTGAGTTGGATGCTGACCCAATCATTCCCCTAAGATATGGCTAGTGCCTAGCCTATCACATTGTTCGATGTTAGAGTTCGGGCGTATGAGTGTCAAAGGAAACATTATGGCGAAGTTACCCTCTACCTGCATCATACCCTCGGGATCTCAGCTTACAAGGGGAAGAGGCTGGGACCAACGGAGTTGGGGATGAAAATCAAGTCATCCCCCCCCCCCCCAAAGTGATTTACTTCTTGCCAAGGGGGATGGTCCTTGATGTTTTTTGTAAATATTCTTGTTTCTTTTTGAACAATGGAACAACTTGTAAATATTTTTTGTTTTATGAAATATTTGTTTTCCTAGCTTGTTTGTACCTTTATTTCTTTCTTAGCTTATTTCTACTTCTAAATGTTGAATGCCTGATGACTTCCGAGCTCGATGTTAGGATAATCTTCCAATGCCTAAGTGGATATTTGTTTTCTTCATTGCTTCTTTATTTTGGTTGTCTTGAGCTCGGTAGTCAAGTGTCTCGGAGGCCAAGTCACATTATGCCTTAGGGAATATTTAGTTGTTTTCCTGTTCATAGCATAGATGTAACTGTTCTTTTGACTTGTTTTAAGTGGCTTGTTTGTAAGTTCTACGCATGCCTTAGCGAAATTTTGCCTTTATGCATGCAATAGTGTAGATGATGCTTTTCTTCATAACTTGATCACTTTAGGACATCTCAAGCTCGTGCTTGAGCAAGTTCGGCGGAATAACCTCTCTCTTCTTTAGGACACCTCAAGCTCGTGCATTGAGTAGTTCGGCGATTAGTCCAATTGCTACTCAAGCTCGCGCTTGAGTAGCTCGGTATCTAGTCTTGTGCTATTCGTTAGGACAGCCGTAGCTTGTGCTTAGGCAAATGAGGAGAGCATCTCGGTTTAAGACTTTTGGAAAATTTTTGAACTTAGCAAAATTTTCGCGAACTTGTAATCATCAAATAATGAAACCTCAACCAAACTATGTATATTTTGGAAATCCTTGAGTAAAAATATTAGAGCCGTTTGCGTAATCAAATAATTTTAAATAACAAATCAGGAAATATGGAAAACATGTTTGATGAGAAAATGTAAAAATTTATATTCAAGCTCGGTACAGAGAATTGTATATTTATTAGTAATATTTTCTTAAGTTGTTTGAATTCCAAGGTCTTAGGACTTGCTTGCCCTCGAGGTCTTAAAGATGATAAACACCCTTGCGTGCTATCTTAGTTATCTTGTAGGGACCCTCCCAATTGGGACCAAGCTTCCCGTCCATCAAGTCTTTGTTATTTTCAACAAATCTCCTAAAAATGAGGTCTTCGACAACAAATTCTTTGTGATGAACTTTTTGGTTGCTTCTGATAGTTGGCCATCTGTACTAGTGCATTTCCTCTTCGTTCGTTGGCTAGGTCGATATCCCAAACTAATACTTCAGAGTTATTGGTATTGTCGTAAGCCTCGGTTCGTAT
>BRYE01000003.1:12732012-12752012 GCA_030159115.1 Actinidia arguta var. hypoleuca
TCCCATAGTTTTTCACCGAGGGTCAGCCCAAACTTGTAGCTGACCACGGCGAGCTCTTTTGAGTACTCTTGAATATCATTGTAGAGCTCTTAATACCACTTGCTGTAATTGCAGAGCATCTCATTTTTGCCCTTATAAAGTGTCAGAAGAGAGCTAACACCCTTGGGTGCCTTTGTGTTGATAACAACCTGAGCCACAAATGACTTAGAAAGATGGTAAAAGCTCCTAATGGACCCGACAGAAAATTTGTCAAACCATTTCAGCCCGAGGTCACATAGACTCGACGAAAACACCGTGCACATAAGTGTGCCAAGGTAGTTCCAAAGTACCATCACATTCCTGAAATGGCTGATGTGGAACCTCGGATCTGACTTCCCGTCATATAGAGTAAACTTTGGTGTGTTAAACTTTTTTCGAAGGATCCATCCCCTCGATCTCTGGTGTGAATGGGATTTAGTACTTCTAAAACTTTGATGGTAAGTCATATTGTACAGTCCTAGTGTGAGATTTGGCCAAGATATGGCTTTTGTGGCCAAAATTGTTTTCGCACGCAACTTGACCCGGAAATCACCCTCGTTCTGATTGTGTTTGGCGTTGAGGGTTTTATGAAGATCCACACCGTAAGGGATTCGACCGAGTGGTACCTTTCGCTTACCTGAGATAATGGTCCTGCTATCATTTTGGCTCTTGGCCTCAGTGTTATTAGGCGCTACTTATTTTTCTTTTGGGCCTCCCCAAGGCACGTCTACATACCAGTTTGACTGCACCTTGGAAGGTACTTCTATAACTTTTGTAACTGGTGATATCAAGTTATTGTCCAATAGAACTTGTTGCAAATCTGCCAACTGGGCTTCTAGTCGCCTAATGGTGGCATCTTGGCTATTTTTTCCTTATTCGAGGAGGAACCAACCAGCCTGTTGCCTAAAGTGGCCCTTGGATGCTTTCCAAGCATCGGCCAGTTGTTTTCCCCCCTTGCTTGGAGTTCTAGGCATGAAGGGTTACTCCCTTCAGGTAGATCAACTATTGGTCCTATCATTTCTACTTTTATAGGCCATTATATCAATTTGTAGATGTCTATAATCGATTTTCTATAGACGGCACCAACTATGGAGTATGAGTGTTTTAGAAAAAGAGGAAGGAAATTGAAATTAGACATCTATAGTGGTTGATCAATGGTTGACGATAGTTGTTGGTGCTTTATTTGTTTTCTACAAGGCAGAAATAGTGAGTTCAAACGTCAGAGCTATTTACATAAAATAACTCTCTAACGGTCAAGTTAGATGATCGAAAGTAGAAAGTTAGAGAGACAAAGTGAACAATGGCTGAAGATAACTCAAATTGTGTACCTTTAAGAAAACAAGGGCTGGCCTTATATAGCACAATTGGGCACTTGCCTGGACGCATTGACTGCAGTGTTCGTGAGTAGGCGGTTGACCCAATCATACCTCTAAGCCATGGTTGGTGCTTAACTTATCACATAGCTCGGTGTCAGAGTTCGGGCATGCAAGTGTTAGAGGAAAATTTACATTGAAGTTACCCTCTGCCTGCGTCATATCCTCGGGATCTCCGCAGACCATTGCTCCTTGACCGAGCTCTGGTGCATAGGCTCCACTAGAGCTTGCTAAATAGCAATAGCTCGGTAGTGATGTCTGCCCTAGCTCGAACATGGCTAATACTTGATGTTTTATCCCTTATAGCATCCATACTAAAACAATAGTTGAATTATGATTTGGTCATTCTCTGATGATTTTCTCATTACATTGTATGGATGCCAATCTCCCCAGAGTCACTAGAATGGAACCAAAAAGAAAATTAGAGTGGAGATCAAGCTATTGCAAATTTGTAAAATGTCCAAGTTGATAAGGTAATTGACCAAAAAGTTGATTCTCACACAAAGACAGAGACTCCAAAGCACATACTGCGCATTTAGATGAACATCCAAACAATTAACAACTAAAATTGTTGTAAGACGTCAAGAAACCTTAAATTGCAAAGATTTCCTTACCAACTCGGTAGACTTCCAATAAATTTATTATCTTATAAGTTAATATATTGTAGACTTGCTAGAGATCCAATGAAGAATGAAATTGGTATTCATTAGAAATCATTTCCACTTAAATCGAGGTAGTTGAGGTGGTTTAGATTTAGCGAAGAAGGATTTATTTCACCTCCCAAGGAGGAATCAAGATAAGAATAAGGAGGATTTCGAAGGTGGAGAGCAAGAACATGGCCGGTTAAGTAGTCGCAAACAACACCTACACACTTGCAGCAATCCTTGTCAACCTTCCACAACAAGAGTCGATCTGAAGGATTTTTGAGATCTTGTTTGGAGCTTAAAAGAGCTTGTTTCTCTCTCTCCGGGTAACCCACATCATGGCTTCCATTGTAGAAATTGAAATCAATGGTTGTTACAGTGAGAAAGGCAAGGAGAAGAACTGCAACAAATTGAATAGAAAAAATCTTAATGTTGATGCAAACAATGAATAAGATTGTGGCTTATATTGGCAAGATATGCCCAATTTTCTACTAGGTGTTGCAAGTCATCTTCCCTTTTAAGTTTTTCAAATCTTGCATTCTTTCCAGCAAATTGCATTGGTTATTAGTCAATAAAGGGACCACTTCAATTTTCCAATGATGCCATAATGCCAAATTTTACCCAAAATCATGAAAGAGTACAAAAAAACATAAGTAAACTACTGCTAAAATTAGCTCTTTTTGCTTCTTTACACACACACACACACACACACACACACACACACATATATATATATATATATATTTCAAAGTTCTGTTCACACTCACCTCATGTCACTGTACACCATTGGAAATGGTCAGGAGACAAATGAGGTGGGTAATGAAAAAACTTTGAAGCATAAAGTACCCTATTTTGAAACCAATTTTGGAATCTCAATTTTATGGACATTATTCCTATGTATTAAGAATTTTTATAGAACTTTACATATAGAAAACAAGGTATCTAGTACAGTGTGGGGTATGGGTATATGAGATGAGAGAAAGAAAATTGAGGATAAACACCTATGGTGGTCCTGTGGCAGTGCAAGCTACTGCAATCAGTCACCAGTCAGTAATGTACCTAGCTGCGACACAAAAACAGTGAGAACTACCGCCAGAGCTATTTTCGAGAAATAACTCTCTAACAGTCAAATTAAATGATCAGAAAGTGTATGTAGAGAGAGAAAATGGGTATCTATTTCACCAAGTGAATTCGTGTACCTTTAAAAGAAAGAAAGACTAACTTTATATGGCATAGCTCGGCACCTGTCTTGATGCGCTAGCTGTCTTATCACTGGACATATTATGACTCGAAGCACTGTGTTAGTGAGTAGGCAACTAACCTAGCCACACTCTTAGGGCCTGGCTAGTAGCCTGTCAAAACTATTTGGACCACGCATTTGGGTCTAATTAGTCTGCGTGCTTGGTTGGTGAGCTAGTGCTGAGGTCCTTCACCTGCCCATAGGGCTCGTTTGGTGAAGACACGCGGTTGTGTGACTGCCACATGCTCTTGTCTTGTTGGTTCTAGAGGCGGTTGACCACGTGTGAATCCATATGCCCACTAAGACATGTTTTGGCTTCCTACCCGCCTCTTCACCTTCCATATAGGGCTCTGTTCGTCTTCCTTTGTTCTTTGCTTGTTCACAAATCCTTGATAGGGCTCGTTTGGTGAAGACACGCGGTTGTGTGACTGCCACATGCTCTTGTCTTGTTGGTTCTAGAGGCGGTTGACCACGCGTGAATCCATATGCCCACTAAGACATGTTTTGGCTTCCTACCCGCCTCTTCACCTTCCATACAGGGCTCTGTTCGTCTTCCTTTGTTATTTGCTTGTTCACGAATCCTTGAGAGCATTCTAGAGAGAAAAAAATGTTTCCCCTCAATCTGTTGTTGCCGTTCGACCATTCGTTCAATCACTATTCTAATTTACAGCCAACGATCTTTGATTGACCTCTGATAGCCATTCCAATTTCCTGATTTAGCTTTGGTACATTTCTAATCTTTGTTTTCTTTCTACAACTTATATGCATTTCTCTATGACTCTTCTACTTTTTCATGCTTTGTGCGATTTCTATTTTTGCTTGTGCACTTGCGTTTACCTTTCTTTGGCGTCTATACTGAGTTTTTAACCTTGGATTGTCTGCCATTGTTGGGGCTCTAAATGTTTTTGAGTTTCTATAAACTAGGTCACCCTTGACCCGTCTCCCTTGATGAAATGGGTCTGGGTTGCCCTGCGGTATCATTGGCCTTGCGGTTTTATCCCCTAGGTCCTTCTATTGCTGAGATAGGTTTAAGGCAAGAAGAGGGTTTGATAGCCATGCTTTAGAAAATAATGAGTATTCTTAGTGGGGTAGAGCTCGGTGCTCGTGCTAAGCTTGTTTGACTCTGCTCTCAAAAGCTTGTCACAAAAGCTTGTCACAACTCTAGTTGAGCTCGTTCTAACTGACTTGTTTCTATTTTTAGAATATGGAGTTAAATAGAGTTCAGCTACTGGTTCATGACGACGTGCCTTTCAATAAGTTTTGGACTGACCACGGCATTCCCGAGGGTGTTCAAATAGGGTGCCCATGGCCAAATGAGGATGCCAACCTCGTTGAGGGCCATGAGGACTGCAACCTAGTTCACACTTGACTGATCCATAAGGCTAGGCTTCGATTCCCAATCAGCTTGATGCTGAAGGAGGTGATGGTGTGATGCCGCCTCACATTCATGCAGGTGTCTTTCAACTTTGTCTGAAATGTGTTTGTAGTGAACACTTTGATGTGCCAGATGAAGCTCCCCTTTAGTGTTGAGGATCTGATGCTTATCTACATTGTGGTACAATCAAGGAAGGAGTTGGGCATACCCTTCTTTATGAGTAACCATTACCTGCATCTCAGGGACCCACACCAGCCACAAACGAGGTTGGTTACTAATGACCCAAATAAGGACTTGTTCCTCGACAAGCTTGTTTGGATTTCAAGTGAGTGGGAGTTTCGGGTTGGCGATGATGGTCTCTTGTTGCTCACAATGGCTTTTTGCATGACAGTAAATGCTTCTTTTTACCGAATCTATAATCTTTATACTTGCATAGCTTGTTATGCTGATACTGATACTTGTTCCTATTACTGTGCATTCTTCAACGACCGATTTGAATGCTAGTATAAAGATTGCGAGGGTGTCATTCAAGCCATCAATAATAGGTAGGCTTCGAGGAAGGTAACTGACATTCTTGTGTACAAGCCGTTTTATTGCATGTGATCCCGCCTAAGGCCAAAGAGTTCGATAGAATCATGCCCCTTCCCCTATGCATCGAGGGTTGGGCTACGCAATGTGACAACTTTAGCTCGAAAAGTTCCAGAGCTGGGCTCAATGCAAACCTTTCCCCTATTCGAGTTCAAGGCTGGAAAAAGGGTAAGGATGAAAAAAATAAGAAAAAATCTATCAGCTCGTGCTAAATAAAAGGAGGAATCGGGTGATTCTTGAGATAGAACCAAAAGTTCTTACCTGGCCTATCTCAAACACCGAGCATCCATACATCTCACTGATAACCCATTCCAGCTCGTAGGCGAGGCAGAGATAGTCCAAGGTGGCGATCCTAACAATAGCTTGGTATCGGGCAGAATGAGGTTCAGAACATTAGGCCAAAAAAGACCACTCCGGTTGCCAATCCTTTCGCAATAACAGCCATCACTATCAATCAGGTGCCTTTGCCAGCCCCTGCTCTAACTTTGGCACTAGTTGAGCAGCCAATGGTTGAGCCAAGCTTGTTAGGGGCACCACACTTGGATAAACGTAAGGGGAAGCAACCCGTAGGGTGTCCCTTTAAAAAGTCCAAAATAACAAAAGGGGAGGGCAACTTCAATGTTCAGGTTGAGCTCTAGAAGCCCGAATTCTCCACCACTGAGCTCAGTAAACAGGTGACAGTTGCTTACTCCGCTAAGGATCATGACACCAGTTTGGCCCTTGGGCGGTCGGTCATGCTTCCTTAGGACATTACCGACCTCATGTAGGAGGGCTCATAGGAGATCCGGGATCTTATGGCGATGCAATAAGTTTAGGTAATCATTCTGACTTTGAGTATTTCGTAGTCTACATGTATGCACTACTGACTCTTAAAAAAATTTCTTTGCTTTTTCCATGCAAAGACTCTAGAAATCTATGATCGTCTCGAACCGCATGAAGCAACTGTCAATCGAGCTTAAGAATATAAAGAAAAAGGTGGGCATCTTGGAGTCTGAACTAAACAAGGCTAAGCTCGTACTAACTGCCACCGATCAACTAAAGGCTAATTTGGTTGTTGTTGAACAGGCTCGGGATGCTAGCTATGCGGCTACAACCTAAGCTCAGAACGAAGTTACTGTTGTCTATGAGCGTGTCTTTAATAACATGGTTAACCGAGCAAGAGACAACTACGATAAGCAAGTTGCCGAGTAGAGGGACAAGGCACTTCAAGATCTAACTAAGCTTCAAGCAATAACCTATGGTCTTGTCTATGAGCATGTCTTCAATATGGGGATCAACTGAGCAAGAGACAACTACGACAAGCAAGTTGCCGAGCTCCGCCCTAGGATTTACATGGAAAGGTGGCTTGCCTGTTTAGCTAAGCTCGACATCCCTGAAGAAAACCAGCTTGGGATAAGGCCGCTCCTATAGTTGAGCTTCTTGAGGCCCCCGAGCCTTACTCGCCCTTGATTCTACCCAGCTTCAACGAGGAGGATGGTGAGGATGCTCAATCGAATGAGGTTGTCAAGCCCGAGGGGAAAACATCCATGGAGGAAGCTAGGGAAGTAGCATCTGAAGTTGGAGAAGTTGCAGCTTAGGATCCTCCTGACAAGCTCTAATGAGTTCTTCTTATTTTTATTTGCTCTGTATGAACTTGTAAAGAATTTCTTTTCTTCCTTTTTTAAGCTTCGTGACAAAATTCCATTTTCACTTTTCAGCTTGTTTGCATGAAGCTTTTAATGCTCGCTTTTACTCAATGTCTAAATAAATTTTGGCAATCTTCGGGGACATAACTCGTAACTAACATAGAGCTCGGCTAACTCCTCCCTAAAGTTCCTACTAAGTATATTATAGGCAATATTCATAGGACAGAGTTCAGAACTTCCATACTAATTCTTTCTTGAAATTCTTGCTAAGTGGACTTAGACAAACCTCAAAGGACAGAGCTCGGATCTCATAGAATTCAGCTTCTTTTTCTAAAAAGAATTTCTAAGTATATGTAAGGTTTTAATTTTTTTATTTTATGAATATGGATAATTAGGACGTATATATGATGTCATAATGTCACGTGTATATATGTGTATGTCATTATAGACTTTAGTATAAATTGGACTAATTTAATTTAATTGGGCTTAGGTGTATTGAATTTGGGCTTGTGTGAGGAAGTGGACCAAAAATTTGGCCCATGGTGAGTTTGAGTTAATAGTATTGGCCGAACAAGGCCTAAGATCCATTGGAGGCATTTATGTCTCTCTTATTTATTTCTCCTAACACATTTAATACAACATTTACTCTCTCTTCTCTTCTTCTTCTCTCTCTAGGGTTTTGAGCATTGAGGGTTAGATTGGAGTGTGTTAGAGTGAGATTAAGTGATAGTTCTTGGAGCAAAATTATCTACTCAACGAGGGCGTCGATTTGAACCAAGAAAGTTTGGAATCGGAGTTCTAGGATTCATCTCTTCTTCAACATCTTTTGGAGTTGTATTGTTTGGATTTGAGGTAAAGGGAGTTTTCTTTATTGGGGTTTAGTTTTGAGATTGTTGTTAATGGCTTATATAAATCCAATTGAGGTATTATTTTGGGTGTTAAAACCTAAATGGAAGATTTGAATTAAAGGAAAGTTTTGGAGTTCTAAGAACTGAAATTCATTTATTTTCTGCAATGTCTATCGGTAGTCCTATTTTTTCTATCGATAGTCTCCTTTGTTTCCAGGATATAGCTCAAAGGCCCGACCTATCGGTAGTAATTTTTTCATTACCAATAGGGAATTATTGTATTTTGATGTTATGACAAGATATTGTAATATTATTTTTGCACTTTAATGTAATTACGTCATTGGGACGCATTATTTTGGTTTAACTTATTGTATTATTGTGATTTATCTATGTGGCCAAATCTAGTGTTATTTGGGGCATGACAACATGGTATCAGAGCTCTAGGTTCGAATACCTATGAGCCTTAGGAGGGTAGACCACGTTTGTTTAATGTCTAAGTATTGAGGAGTAACACGAGGGTGTTACATAGTGTTGAGTAATAATAGTAACACACATGGTATCTTATTATTGATTTGCATACGGTGTAGCAAATGTTTTGATCAAATCATGATTGATTATGATTGTTTTATTGTTTTATTGTGGTATTGTGTAGAACATGCCACCACGTAACGCAAAAGGTTGCGCAAAGTCACTTACGGGAGCTTGTAGGGCACGAGTAGCACGCGGGACTCATGGGAACCGTGATGAGGAGGATGGAGATAATCAGCAAGAGTCGGTGATGGTGGGAGGAGCTAATGCTCATGGGGAAAATGTTGAAGGTGCTTTACCGGCGGTATTTGGTGAAATAGAATTTATGCAAGGGGTTTTCACCGCCATTGAGAAAGTGGTGAGGAACACCATGCAAACGATGCAAGTGCCGGTTAGAGTAGTGAATTCTAGGGTTACTACGGCTATGAAGGCTTTTCTACAACTTCGCCTGCCTACGTTTAAGGGTGAATCAGATCTGTTAGTTGTAGAGGATTGGCTTGAGCAAGTCACAAGGGCATTAGATACGATCTTGGTGATGGAGGAGGAGTTGAGGGTTTTATTCGTGTCATACCAGTTGTAAGAGGATGCACTCCAATGGTGGAAGACCATTGAGGAGAGCGTAGTTAAAAAGTGAGAGCCTTTTAAGAAGGCATTTCTGGATTAATATTTTACTGACACAGCGAATAAGGTACTAAGAATGGAGTTCATCAATCTAGTGCAGGGGAGTATGACTGTGGCTCAGTATGAAGCCAAGTTTATGAGTTCATCGAGGTTTGCTAAGGCATTCGTATCGACGAAGGAGGAGAAAGTGAAACAGTTTATGCAGGGCTTAGGCTGTCCATAAGGAATAAGATTGCGGGGAACTTGATCAAAGTTTACTCGACCATGGTTAGTTCGGAGGAAGCCATTGAGGAGACTTTGAATTAGACTTGGAAGATCACAAATCCTAAATCTCAACGTGAGGGCCAAAGTACACAATTTGAGGGGCATTTTTCAAAAAAGTCAAAGAATTCTATGGCACAGCAGCAATATCCTGCTAGGTCTTCACCTACCACTTCGGTAGCGTCATCTATCTAGACATCTCGAGAAGGATCGATTTGTTTTGGTTATCATCAGCCAGGTCATCATGTTGTGGACTGCCCACTGAAGGGTCAACAACGATCGTTATAATAGAGGGGACAATCTCATATCCAGGCACAGGGACAATCACTGGTTAGGGGGCCACCTACTTGCTTTCAATGTGGTCAGGTTGGTCACATCATGCATTAGTGCACACAAAAAATAAACAGTCAGGGAGCTACGGGATCGTAACAACCTATTCAATTAGTTCAGGCCTCGAGGGCCACTTTAGCATTTACATCAGCAAAGACTTCGTATCAGTCCAAACCACAGGCTATGGGTCAGCAGGGTCAGAGGACTCAGGAGCAAGTTTACGCTACGACATCAGCAGCGAGACCGTCGAGGACCGCTGGGCAGCAGGAACCACAGTTGGATACCTTTATAGTGCGAGGTACTTTTCTTGTGTTTAATTCATGGACTCGTGTTCTCATCGACATGGGAGCATCACATTCATTCATCTCATCATCGTTTGTTTTGGCATTGGGGTAGAGATTGAGGTGCTAGATTCAGTGCTTTTGTTAAACACTCCAGTTAGAGGTAGGACAACTCTGAGACGATTTTATAGATCTTGCGAGGTTGAGATCGCCGATAGACACTTTGTGTTCAACTTTATCGTATTAGACATGACGAGTTTTGACGTAATTATAGGTATGAATTGGTTAACCGGCTATCGGGCTACGATAGACTGTGTCCAACATCGGGATACCTTTTGTGCACCTGAGGGAGATCGTTGTCATTTTGTGGGAGATCAAGGTTGTGGTTTTGTTCCATCGTCTACTAATGTGTGTAGGCAAAGGGAGTTGAATTTTCTTTTCTTGACGTGCTTGGTCGATGAGGGTAGCATAGTTAGTGTGGCCTTGCCATTGGTTTTTATGACTTTTCAGATGTCTTTTCAAAAGATTTGGCAGAATTACAATCACATCAGGAGATAAAATTCTTCATTGATCGTATACTGGGCACCGCACCCATCTCTATACCACCGTATTGTTTTGTATCGGCATAGTTGAAGGTTCAAATTTAAGATTTGTTAGATAAGGGTTTTATCCAACCTAGTACATCACCATGGGGAGCTTTAGCTTTGTTTGCAAAGAAGAAGGATGGATCACTTAGAATGTGTGTAAATTATTGGAGACTAAATCATGGAACGATTAAGAACAAGTATCCACTTTCGAAGATCGATGACTTGTTTGCTCAATTGAATGGTTTGAAATATTTATCGAAGATCGACTTGAGATTGGGTTATCATCAATTGCAGATCAAGGAAGGGGACATAGCGAAGATGGCTTTTCGCTCACGCTACGGGCATTATGAGTTTCTTGTGATGCCATTTGATCTTACGAACACACCTATAACTTTCATGGATTTGATGAATCATGTCTTTCATTTGTATCTTGATCGTTTCGTGTTCATGTTCGTGGATGACATTTTGATTTATTCGCCATCAGTAGAGTCACATGAGGAGCATTTGAGGATTGTGTTACAGCTTTTATGAGAGCATCAATTGTATGCCAAATTTAGCAAGTGCAGGTTTTGGTTACCTGAGGTAAAATTCTTAGGTCACGGGGTTTTGGGGAGTGGATTAGCGATTGATTCATCAAAGATTGAGGCAGTGATGAATTAGGAACAACCGAAGACCATGTTTGAAGTTTGAAGTTTGAAGTTTGAAGTTTCTTAGGTTTGGCCAGTTACTGCCGATGATTTATGGAAGATTTTTCACGTTTAGCTGCACCGATGACTAGACTTACTAGGAAAGAGATTCATTTTGTATGGAATAACGCGTGCAAGCATTCTTTTTAAGAGCTTAAGAAGAGATTGACTTTAGCACCGATTCTTGTTATACCAGAGCGAGGGTTGAGCTATACCGTGTACTACGATACTTTACGTGATGGTTTGGGTTGCATGTTGATGCAATTGAATAAAGTGATTGCGTATGGTTCACGTCAATTGAAGATGCACGAATGAAATTATCTGACTCACGACTTGGAACTTACTGCGATTATATTTGCTTTGAAAGGTTGGAGGCATTATTTGTACGGAGAGTGTTTTGAAGTATTTTCAGACCACAAGAGTTTGAAGTATCTATTCATGCAAAAGGACTTGAACTTGAAGCCACGACGTGGGATGGAGTACATGGAAGACTACAACTTTGATTTGTAATATCATTCCTGAAAGGCCAACGTTGTGACCGACGCGCTTAGTAGGAAATCTCTTAGTACTTTGTTGAGCATTACCATTCGTAAGTAGCAGATGCTCCAGGATATTGGTGAGTACGACTTACTTCTCAACGAGATGACCAAATATACTACATTGTTCACATTGGATGCGAAGCCATTTATTATCAATTGGGTTGTTGAGGCACAAAAATAAGGTGTGGAGGCCAAGACGTTTTGTGACCGCATTGCTAAAGGTGTAAGATCGACATGTTGGGTTTTGCATTCGAATAGGGGTTTGAGGTACAAGTCTATTATTCGTACCGTTGTGTAGTTGAGACTACATTATTCGTGAGTTTCATCATTCGCGACTTGCAGTACCTCCTAGAGGAACAAAGATGTACCATAATTTGTGTTGACAATTTTGGTGGAAACTAATTAAGAAAGATATTGCCTTGTTCGTTTTGAGTTATTTGACTTGTCAGCAAGTGAAAGCAGAACACCAAAAACTAGCAGGTTTACTACAATCATTGCCAGTTGCGAAGTGGAAATAAGAGCATATCACTATGGACTTTGTTATGGGTTTGCCTAGATCATTAAAAGGGCATGACGCCGTTTGGGTCATATTGATCATTTGACAAAAATCCGCACATTTTCTTCCTATTTGTCTGTCAAATTCGGTAGAAGATCTTAGTATTCTTTATATTATTGAAATTGTTGAACTTCATGAGATTCCAGTATCTATCGTTTTGGATAGAGATCTGTGTTTTACATCACTCTTTTAAAAATGGATACAATCTACTCTTGGATAGGAATTGAGGCTTAGCATGGCATTTCATCCTTAGACTAACGGGAAGTCTGAGTGTATCGTTCAGACTTTGGAGGACATGCTTCAGGCATACGTACTTGATTTCGGGGCATCATGAGAAGATCATCTACATTTGGTAGAGTTTGCATATAATAATAGTTATCAAGCGAGCATCGGTATGGCACCTTTTAAGGCATTATACAGCAGACCATGTAGGTTACCCGTGTGTTGGACCGACGTTGGAGAGGCAGCACTTGCAAAGTCGGATTGGGTTCATGATACAACCGAGAAGGTGGTATTGATTAAGAAGCATTTACTCATGGTGCAGAGTCATCAAAAGAATTATGCCAATCGGAGAAAACATCACTTGGAGTTTGTCGTTGATGCATTTTGGGCATAGTGGCAAGCTATCGCTAAGATTTATTAAACCGTTTAAGATTCTTGATTGTATTGGGGTCGTGGCATACCGTATTGCTTTGCCACCGAGGTTGGCCAATGTGCATAATGTGTTTTATGTTTCCATGTTGCAGAAGTATGAGTCCGATCTTTCACACATTTTGGATTGGGGAGATCTAGTCATCAACGAGGATATCACATATGAGGAACGACTGATTTGAGTGTTGGATACATGAGACCAAGTGATTATAGGAAAAACCATTCCATTGGCGAAAGTTTTATGGCTTCATCATGGCATAAAGGGAAGCTATGTGAGAGTGCGAGTCTGAGGTTCGTGCAATGTATCCAGACCTATTTAGCTCATCTGGTACATTTATTTAATTTCAAGTACAAATTTTTTTAAGTGGTGGAGGTTATAAGATTTTAATTTTTTTCTTTTATGAATATGGATAATTAGGACGTATATATGATGTCATAATGTCACGTGTATATATGTGTATATCATTACAAGCTTTAGTGTAAATTGGACTCATTTAATTTAATTGGGCTTAGATGTATTGGATATGGGCTTGTGTGAGGAAGTGGACCAAATACTTGGCCCATGGTGGGTTTGAGTTAGTGGTATTGGCCAAACAAGGCCTTAGAACCATTGGATGCATTTATGTCTCTCTTATTTATTTTTCTCAACACATTTAATACAACATTTACTCTCTCTTCTCTTCTTCTTCTCTCTCTAGGGTTTTGAGCATTGAGGGTTAGATTGGAGTGTGTTAGAATGAGATTAAGTGATAGTTATTGGAGCAAGATTATCTACTTAACGAGGGCATTGATTTGAGCCAAAAAAGTTTGGAATCAGAGTTCTAGGGTTCATCTCTTCTTTAACATCTTTTGGAGTTGCATTGCTTGGATTTGAGGTAAAGAGGTTTTTCTTGTTGGGGTTTAGTTTTGGGATTGTTGTTAATGGCTTATATAAATCCTATTGAGGTATTATTTTGGGAGTTGAACCCTAAATGGAATATTTGAGTTAAAGGAAAGTTTTAGAGTTCTGAGATCTGGAATTCGTTTATTTTCTATGATGTCTACCGGTAGTCCTATTTTTCCTACTGGTAGTCTCATTTGTTTCTTGGATATGGCTCAAAGGCCCGACCTACCGGTAGTAATTTTTCCACTACCGATAGTGAATTATTGTATTCTGATGTTATGACAAGATATTATAATATTATTTTTGCACTCCGATGTAATGACGTCATTAGGACGTATTATTCTGGTTTAGTTTATTGTATTATTGTGATTTGTCTACTTGGGCAAATCTGATGTTATTTGGGGTGTGATAGTATAATTAAGTAGCATTTACAAGACAAAGCTAGGAACTCGCATGGAGTTCAGTTAACTACTCCTTGAATCCTTGCTAGGTTTACTTCAGCAAAACTCAAGGGACAGTTTGGAATTCGCATAGATTTTGGCTAACTCTTCCCTAATGTTACAGTTGCTCGATCAAGTTATAAGGATGGAATTTTTTTCATGATTGGCATAACTCATTTGAACAAGTTAGGTCATGCCTTAGCTAAAATCTGTTATTTTTGGCATGCTCATAGTGCATAGTGTTTTCTTTGACCTTGTCTTTTAATGCTCAAGCCAAATGCTTGGGTGGTTCTATGGCCTTGCCAGCGTTTTGTCCTTAAGACATCTCAAGTAAATCAAAAATCTCAAAAATGAGTGTCTTATTTTAAAATTAAGATTTTTTTTTAAATTTTGGTAACAACAAAAAACACAATCTTTGAGTAAAAGTTATTTTACAAGTATATTTGACGTAAATGTAAGCTCGGCTAGAAAAATTATATTTTAATGGTAGAACTTTCTCAAGTTATTGGGACTCCAAGGTTTCCTACTACAAGTTGTCTGCGTTGGACTTTATATGCCTGACGTTATATGCCTTGGTCTGCTTTGGTGAATAATTCCAAGGGAAGGTCTTCTTCAAGGGCATCGTCCGTTTCTTCATTGCTCCGGTCAACCATAGTGTTTAGTTTGGCCTTGGCTTCCTCTGACCTGATCTTTTCTTCATCCACGAACTCTTTCAAGTGCCCATCCTGAATGAGCTAGTCGAGGAAGGACTTCAAAGCTCAGAAATTTTTGATCTTGTGTCCCTTCTCCTCGTGGTACAAACACTTTCACCGTTGGTTGCACCTTTTGGGGTCCCCTCCTAAAGGTTCTAGCTTCTTAAAGTATAGCTTATCCCGAATTCGAGCGAGGAACTTGTAGATCGGTTCTTTAAAAACCACATTGATCCCCTGTCTTGCCCGACTCTTGCGATCGATTGAGCCATCCTTCCATCCTTTGAGTTGCCCTTCACCCTGGGGAGCTGAACCTGAGTATCATTTTTCTTGCCGGACATCATCCTCTAGTTAGGTGAACATTTTGACCCGAGACACAAGGTCTTAGAGATCTACTGAAGGACTGAGCTTCAGGTCTTCCCAAATTCTTTCCCCAGGAGTTAGCCCGAGCTTGTAACTGGCTACTGCTAACTTCTCCAAACATTCCTCTATCTTATTATAAGTTTCCCAATAACCTTTGTTGTAGTTGCAGAGTGATTCGGCCTTACCCTTCCTGATTGTCAAAAGAGAGCCAACTCTCTTTGTTGCTTTGGTATTTGTAACAAACCAAGTTACAAATGACTTGGTGAGCTGATGAAAGTTTCCAATTAATCCTGTAGGAAGCCGGTCAAATCATTTTAACTCGAGATTGCCTAGGCTCGACGGAAATACCTAGCACATTAATGAGTCCAATTGATTCCAGAGTGCCATCATTTGTCTGACGTGATTGATGTGGGATCTTGGGTCCGACTTCCTATCGTACAGTGTGAACCTTGGTGGCATAATTTTTTTTGGCGAGTCCATTCCCTCGATGTCTTGGGAGAATGGCGTTTGGTATCTAGTGATGGGTTCTTTTGGCACGGGCCTGGTTGTGCAAGTTGCTGACCCAACCAGGATGGTGTTTTTACCTGATGCCGCGGCAATTCAGCTGTTAAGCTTATCAAGTAGATCTCCTCCTCGATTACTCTTGGCATTGAGAATCTCACAGAGATCCGTATCGGGGAAAGTTTGGCTGGGTGATACTCTCTGTTTGCTCGATGCAACAGATTTACTATCGCTCTGGTTGTCTAGGATGACGTGGGATCCACGCTGCCTTCTATTTCAACTAGCTCAAGTTGGGGGGGTTGATTTTCTAGTTTTTTTTCATATGGTTCTACCTCTACTGCTTGGGCCGGCTTCATCAACCTATTGTCAACCAGGATCTTCGCGATTTTGGCCAACTGGGTTTGTAGTCATTCAATGGTTATGTCCCGGTTGACTCTTCCTCCAAGGAGCAATCGACTTGGATTTTGCCTAGAAGTGGCCCTGGTCGTCCTTTCGGTGTCATCCAGTAGTTTAGCCCTTTTTTCCCTAAAATTTTTGGGTGCATGAGAGGTCTCCCTACAAGTTTCTTAACTGCCAAAATGATTGCTGCTTGGCTTTTTATATATCTATTATCGATTTCTCACAGATGGCGCCAATTGTGAGGTGTGGGTATATGAGATGAGAGAAAGAAAAATGAGGATAGACAATTACGGTGGTCCTGCGATGGTGCAAGCTACTGCAATCAGTCACTAGTCAATAATGTACCTAGTAGAGACACAAAAACAATGAGAATAAACGCTGGAGCTTTTTCCAAAAAATGGCTCTTCGATGATCAAGTTAGATGATCGACAAATGTATGTAGAGAGAAAGTGGGTATCTGTTTCACCGAGTGAATTTGCATACCTTTAAAAGGAAGAAAGACTGACTTTATATGGCACAGCTAGGCGCGTGCCTTGACACACTAGCTATCTTCTCAATGGACAGACTGTGGCTTGATACACTATCTTCTCAATGGACAGACTGTGGCTTGGAGTGCTATGTCAGTGAGTAGGCGGCTAACCCAGCCACGCTCCTAAGGTCTGGATGGTAGCCTGTCATCAATCTTCCTACGTCTCCATCCGGGCATGGGGGCTATCAAAAGAAACTTCGTTGTGCAAGTTACCTTCTGTCCCTTGACACGCTTTGGGATCGCCGCCGTCCGTTGCTCCTCGTCGAAACTCTGATGCGGTTACTCCACCGAGCTTGCTAATTAGCTAAAGCTTGGGAGGTAGTCCCTATGTTCAATGGTGTCTCGACCGAGCTCTAGCGTGGGGCCACCAAGATTGCTTCATAGGGATGGCTCGGTGGCGGTACCCGCCCTAGCAAGGCCAAAATCCATAGTTATATAATTTATCCTCTTACATACGGATTTAAAGTTAGTGTAACAAACCTAGAATACATTTCGTTCATAATTTGGAAATTTTAATTATTTTCTTGAACTAAAATTTTGAATGTGTAGTATTATTATTGCACATAAAAGAGGACGATACCGTTTGTTCTTCTCTTTTAGGTTGAGACTTTAGAGGCAAGTCTCCAAGTCTTCCACTCTTCCTTGATGTAGAGATAATCATTATTACTTGCTCTTGTTTTCTTCGCTATTTCCTATGGGTTTGAATGTTTCCAAGGCACTGTTCGGGATAGCGTTTTGGAGACTATATAGTTGCTTTGGTTTTGATATTTTTCGTTTTTAGTAAGGCTTTTTTATTGATCAAAATTTTATACTTTATAAAAATAATTTATTTTTGTCGAATTTTTATCCAAATTACGTGAATTTTTATATTTTCAGACTCATCTCGTCAAGAGGAATCGAAAAAGTATAAAAATTTGATCAAATGATAAAAAAAATTCGCTAAAGACGGAAAAACTCAAAAACCAATGTAGCTATATAAACCCAAAAAACTATCCCAAACAGGGCTGGGTTTGATTGTTTTCAAGTCTTTAATGATACTACTGTCACTTTTATTGGGGTTTTACGCTTTGTTAGTTTTGAGATTGTTCATTTGGAGTTTCATTTGGGGCTGAAAGTTGTTGATTTAGAGGCTTTAAGGTTGGGGTTGTTGATTTTGAGCTTGATTTGGGTTGGAGGTTTTTGATTTCGGGTTGGGGGTGTTGATTTTATAATTTTGGAGATGGATTTGGTTTGTTATGTTTAAAAGTCTTGTTGGAAGTTTGAGGTAAGTCGCTACTAAAAGAATTCTTCATTATATCGAAGATACATTGGATTTTGGCTTATTTTATTCATTTACTAAAACTTTTAAATTTGAAGGATATTGTGATAGTTGATTAGGATGGAGATTTAGATGATCGGAAAAGTACTATTGATTTTGTTTTCTTCATGGGGTATGTTTCTTTTACTTGGTCCTCAAATAAGCAATCCATTGTTAATATATCTACTTGTGAAGCCGAGTAAGTTGTTGCTACATCTTATGTTTGTCAAGTAGTATGGTTAAGGAGGTTGTTGAAGGAACTACATGTACCACAAGAAAAGTCAACATAGATTTTTATCAACAACAAATCAACATTAGCATTGGCTAAAAATCCGGCGTTTCATGATTGAAGCAAGCATATTGATACAAAGTATCATTTCATCAGAGATTATGTAACCAAGAAAGAGGTGAATCTCAAGTTCATAACGTCACAAGATCAAATTGCTAATATTTTCATCAAGCCCTCAAGGTTTAATTGTTTCACAAGCAAAGGAGTTTGCTCGAAGTTACAAAATCAAGCTTGGGGGTGTTGGAATTTAATCTTGTTTTTGTTCTAGAATATTCTTCATAAATTAGTTTTGGAGTTTTAAAGATCATGGATTCATCTAGTCATTCATTAAAAATATCAAAAGTTTCTTTGGTTATTTAAAAAAAAAATTAGATCATGTCAAAAGTCTTTTTGAGAATTGTAATCATTAAGTGAATACATGAATCTAGTTACTCTTGTATGCCTGTATCAGCCCATATATTGAAGTGTTTTATTTCAAGTGGAATAGAGTTGAATAAAACCTCCATAGTATCATATTTCTAGTATCCACTTCCTTTTTTAACTTGAGTATAGTTTGAAGTTGATTTCTAACAAAGTAAATTCTGCATCCAACACTTTCACCTCTAAGAAAGATCAGCAAAACGAGATCCATGACACTTAATCTCCAATTGACACATAGCTCCAAGACAACACGAATTCCACCAACTTGGAAGCTAGAGTTGGGAAATTCTCTAAGTCCTCGACCTCGTGACCCACATTGACTCATCTTAGATAAGAGAGGTTCTGCCAACTTAGTCAAACTACTCCCCTATGTCGATATCAAAAGGTCTCCATTGTTGCCCTTTCTCACCTAAGATTGCCTCAATTCTCTCCCCCACCTCCATTGACCTTAGTTCTTGCACCTGACGGACAAAGTCCCTTCTCTATCTGTGAGGTGTGGGTTTATGAGATAAGATAAAAAAAATCGAGAATAGACACCTATGATGGTCCCACAGCGGTACAAGCTGTTGTAATCAGTTAGCAATGTGCCTAGCTGCGACACAAAAATAGTGAGAGCAGCCGCCGAAGCTATTTTTGAGAAATGACTCTTCGACGGTCAAGTTAGATAACCAAAAAGTGTATGTAGAGAGAATGTGTATATGATTCACAGAGTGAATTCACGTACCTTTAAGAAAAAGGAAGGCTGATTTTATATGGAATAGCTTAGCTCGTGTCTCGATGCACTAACTGTCTTGTCACTAAACAAATTGTGATTTGGTGCGTGCTCGTATGCACCAACCACTGTGTCAATGAGTAGGCGACTGACCTAGCCATGCTCTTAGGGCCTGGCTAGTACCCTGTCATCAATCTGCCTACGTCTCCATTCGGGCGTGGGGGTTATTAGAAGAAACTTCGTTGTGCAAGTTACCTTCTGTCCCTTGACATGCTTTGGGATTGTTGCCAGTTGTTGCTCATCATCCAAACTCTAGCATGGTTACTCAACTGAGCTTACTAAATAGTGACAGCTCGAGAGTACTAGTGAACTTAGCTCGGATAGTGCCTGTGTTCAATGGTGTATTGACCGAGCTCCAGCACAGGGCCATTGAACTTGCTTCATAGTGATAGCTTGATGGCGGTGCCCACCCTAGCAAGGCTAGAATCCATAGTTGTATAATTTATCCCTTTATAGTTGTCCCTCAGTTCGCATGAGTTATGTCAATATTTGTGAAGGTAATGTGAACTAGACGTGCTCCTCTTTCGAGTTCAGAGCTTGTCGGGCACGCTAATGCTCGCAAGTTGTTTTCCTTTTGTCTAAGTTTGTTATTTCATTGTACTATTTGGACCACGCATCTGGCTTTGATTAGTCTGCATGCTTGGTTGGTACTCTTTTTTTGAGATCC
>BRYE01000003.1:12777012-12779512 GCA_030159115.1 Actinidia arguta var. hypoleuca
AAAAAGGAAAGAGGAAAAAATTGCATATCTTTATTGACTTTTAAAAGTGAACATATAATTTTGGAATATCTTAAAATAGATTAATAAACCATTGATATGAAACGAAGAATAACCATGTTAGTTTGAAACTAAGTTTGCAAATCAAGTTTGTTTAATTGCATTATTTCTCCAACCATTCCAGATTGTGGAATAGATATATGCGCTTGAGTGGCAAATCATAGGCATTCGTAAATACTAAAGAAGATGAGAGGAACAAAAATGGCATAGTCAAGTATCCATTTAGGTCGAACAATTTTTTTTTTCTTTCTAAAATTTTTATATTTTTATATTTCTTTCGTCAACAAGAACTAAAAATGCATAAAATTTTGATTAAATTTTTTTTTAAAAATTAACTAAAAATGAAAAAATCAGAAATCAAAGCAGATAAAAAATCTCAAAAAAAACTAAATCTAGATTGTTTTTAATACAGCATTATTGTAAGTTTGTTTGTAAGTATCTTGTTTAACTATTTCTGGATTGGTTTTAATACAGCATTATTGTCTGTCGGTTTCCAACTATTTTGTTCAGTGGTTGAATTCATATTTTTAACTAGTGTAGTTGTTCTTTTTGTTGATTGGAAAGCTACTTGCGAAGCTTCTGCGAAGCAACGGCTTCATGGTTTAGGAGTTAGTAAAATAAACACTGAGTTCATGGTTTTGGTTTCGGTTTTGTCTCTATCGCCCACCCAAAACTTTTGTGTGTTGAAAATCCACTGGAAAGTACTTTGTGATAATAATAGACCCACTAATGATGATACCATGACCGTGTTGCCAGTACAGACTGAAGGATTATATTATTACTGGAATGGGACAAATTATACAATGAAATAATTTGGTCTTGTTAGGACAGAGTATCCAACGAGCTATCGTTATAAAGTAAGTTTGGTACGGACACTATTAAACAATGTCCTTACTATGGCGGAGGCCTCCGTTAGCTGTCGCTACGGAGCAAATTCGGAGACCCTCTGCGCCGGAGTTCAGAGCAGTCACTACCAAAGACAAATGCCGTTCGAGCTAAGGCCATCGGTATTCCCGAGGTGTCAAGCTCAGAACAATAACCGCGCTGGAAGCTTGGACGAGAGGCAACGGCCGGCGGTGATCCAAAGGGATGTCAGGGGACAGGAGGTGACTTGCACGTCAGAGTTCTTTCTGACAGCCCCCACGCCCGGATGGAGACGTCGATAGTTGATCTTGAGCTACTAATCATGCCATAGGGGCATGACTGGATCAACTGCCTATTCACTGACACAGCAGTCGGCGCGTACAAGCACGCACCGAACTGCAGTATGTAGAGTGACAAGACAGTTAGCGCGTTGAGCCACGTGCTGAGCTAGGGGATAAATGGGAACACTGTTGTTCTCACAAAGATACGTGCAATCTTGCTTTCAGAATATACATACACTTTTTTTTCTAAATTCCGGACGTCTAATTTAATCATCGGAGAGCCGTTTTTTGAAAATAGTTTCGGCGGCCGTTCTCATTATTTCGGTGATTGCAATTAGGGCATTGCTGGTTGAACGGAATACGGGTTGTAGCTATCTATGCAGCCGTAAAGCCACCGTGAATGTCTATCCTCAATTTCTTTCCTCTTATCTTACAAGCAAACAACCCCACAATTACTATGGAAAAGGCTAATCATTCCATATTGGGCATTGCTCAAGGTAAAAACAGAATATATATATATATATATATATATATATATATATATATATATATATATAGTGCTTGCAAAGTTTTGTTCATTAACATTAAAATTGAACAGTTATACATGGGTAATTATCTGTTTTTCGAATTTATCCTCCGTAGTTACTGGAGATAAAAGTTTGGGATCAAATCAGTGAATTTGGAGCGCCAAATCCCGTTAGCATGACCCTATTGTCGAAGGAAAGTGATATTCTTATAAAAAATTTATACATAAAATATTATAAGAATGATGTGCCAATGAAAATGTACCGCATCATTCTATTTATAAGTTTTGTTTTTGTATATCGTTATTCAGGATTTAGAGTTATCATAGTATTATAAGGCACTACAATTCCGTAATATTCTTTTTATGGGCTCATTATTCGTTTATTTTTATAATTCGAATCGATCATCTTAATGATCAAATGTTATTTTTCTTATATTATTGCACAAAAATCTACTTGCTATTTAATTATTTTAAAACTAATTAGATGATTATTTATTTTCAATCAATCTAATTTTTTTTTTTGACTGATCAACCCAACAAAATCTATAATATTAATAATTAAAATAAATCTAAAGAAGACCCATTTTAAAAATATTACAGAATTGCAGTGTTTTGAGTATCCTGCAACAAACCCAACCGGCCAACCCCCCTCATTCCTTGTGAGTTGATCCCTACTTTTTTTGTGGTGGTACTATGACGTTATGAATAAGAGTACGAACTGTGGGATGACGAAATTGGGCATCTATTTAGGGCGGTGTGGGAGAGACAAAGG
>BRYE01000003.1:12787012-12799512 GCA_030159115.1 Actinidia arguta var. hypoleuca
CAGTCTCCAAATGGCATATCACTATTCTATCTTTGATATCCTCGGGATCTCTTTCCATACTTAGCCATCCGAGAATTATGTCGTGATCTTCTCGCACGGCTCTCCGTTCTCCATTTATAAAAGCCCGCTCCCCTCCACTAAAAAAGGTACGCTCGAATCACTTGCATTCACACTTTGAGAACTCTAATACATTCTGTCTAGCTTCCTCGCCTTAGTCTAATCTCCATCTCAGAAGGGTTTCTAGCCGCCTCGCCCCAACCAGTTAGGTTTGTTCCCTTGCGCAGGTCATAGTCGATGTCATTGTTGAGATCAACAAGCAATTCTGATTATTGATTGCTCGCCTCCAAATTTTTACCACAATATTTTGGCACCGTCTGTGGGAACAAAAATTCTCTCTACTCTATGCACCTGTGTAACCGCTTATTGCCTAGACAAAATATCAACAGTCCTCTAGATAATCGCGCACATCCAATAGCAAACACTAGCCAAGCTCTAGATCTTGAGGACCTCCATCGTGAGATACATGGGATCGTCGAGCAGATTAGGATCATGAATGAGAATAATGCTCGTTTGATACACCACCTCACCACGAACAACCTGCCTCCTACCGCGACACTTGTTCAGGAAGAAGTTGATCAATCTCGCCGTTCTCATCAATTAGGCGACCACAAATCCCCAAGTCACCAAAGCATGAGTCGGTCACGATCAACCAGAAGCCGGCGATGCCAATCACCGAGCTTATGCTACAAACGTGAGAGAAGTCTTATTCCATTGGAATCTCAGTCATCTAGCCAGACTCATGATACGAATGGCAAGGAAACCAAAAGAAGAGGGAGATCACCTCGCCAGAATGATCAAGTGCATATGCGTCGAGATAAGTCTACCACCCATCAATACCATTACAAACACCCCCATTAATGTGGACGCTTTAATACGACAGACTGAACCCGCATTCACTAAGAGAGTGATGAGGACCAGGGTTTCATCCAAATTCAAGTTACCATCTCAACTGGGGATATACGAAGGAAAGATAGACCCAATGGACCACCTAGATTCGTACAAAAACTTGATGATGCTCTAGGGGTACTCAAACGAGGTGATGTGCAAGGCTTTTTCTGCTACTTTGAAGGGGTTAGCGAGGTCGTGGTTCAGAAAATTACCTCCTCGAACCATTGACTTGTTTGGCTACCTAAGCAGACTCTTTGTCACCAATTTCATGAGCTACAGGGTCAGGTAGAAGAATGCCTCCCACTTTTTCATAATCCACCAAAAGGATGGGGAGAGCTTGAAAGATTACATTAAACATTTCAACTAGGCTATCTTTAAAGTTGAGGATCCTAGTGACAAGGTGGTCGTTATGGCTATGATGGAAGGACTTCGCCCAAGGCAGTTGTTCGACTCCCTCTCCAAGAATGTCCCTGAAACTCTATCAATACTCCAAAGTAAGGCCGACAAGTACATTGCAGCTGAGGAGTTGGCCGAGGCCAAACGCAAGAGGCGAGGTAGGGATGATCACAAGAGAAATGAGCCTAACACCTGATAGACTAATTATAGGGGCGAGATGAAGAATAAGAGGTATGATCGAGATACAAGGAAGCAAATTAATGACCGACGTCCGCAAACTCCACCTCGCCGACCCAACCTTGTGTTACCTCCCCTTAACATGCCTGTTGCCTATGTACATATGGAGATCAAGAACAAAGACTTCATATAGTGGCTTGGGAATATCAAGACAAACCCTCTTAGAAAGAACAAGAACAAGTATTATGAGTTCCATAAGAATTATGGACATAACACCGAGGATTGTTTCCAGTTGAAAGAGTAGATAGCTGACCTAATCAAGAGAGGATATCTGAGAAGTATGTAGCTAATCGCCCACGTCCAGACTTTCTTGACAAAGGATACACTGACAACAGGCCTACTACAGGTGACATCCAAACTATTCATGGAGGATTTGCATCAGAAGGATGCTCAAGCTCATCCCGGAAGAGGAATGCCAATTAAGCAAGTGGGGGGACTGAAGAAGAAGTTTTTAACCTCTCCACACCTATGGTCGGGGCTTACCATCCCATAACTTTCTCCAATGAGGATTTGAGAGGCTTGCCTCTCCCCCATGTCGATGCCCTAGTCATCTCGGCTACTATCGCCAATTTCAACGTTCAAAGGATCCTATTTGACAATGGAAGCTTGGCCGATATCCTGTTCGTCTCGGCATTTAACAAAATGAAGATGGCTGAGATAGGCTCCATCCATTTCACACTCCTCTAGCTGGGTTTGGAGGAAGTGCTATCAACCCCCTAGGATGGATTAAGCTACCCTTAACCTTGGGAGAGGAACCTCACCAAACTACAGTATGGTAGGATTTCATCGTAGTGGATTGCCCCTCACCTTACAATGCTATCTTAGGTCGCCCCACCTAGGAAAAAATCATGGCAATTACCTTTACCTATCACCTAATGATAAAGTTTTTCACTTCTACAGGGATAGGCAAATTAAGGGGCGACCAAAAGGTGGCAAGATAGTGCTTCATCATGGCAATGAAGACAAACTATTTTTTAACCAAATAGCAATTACAGATAGATGATGCAGAGATGGAGGCATCGAGGGACGAGATAAAAGAGATTACCCTAGTTGATCCCAGAGAAATAGAAAATACCAAACCATTAAAAGAAGTGACTCCAATCTCCATACATCCCGAATACCCAGATCGCCATGTCATGATCGGGACCGAGTTGACTGAAGAACTACGAAGTACTTTGGTGGAGTTTTTAATGAAAAACTATGATATGTTCACATGATCACAAGGCAATGTCTTGGGAATAGATCCTTAGATCGTCGTCCACAAGCCATTCACTGACCCTGATCATCCTCTAGTGCGCCAAAAGAGAAGAAAGTTCATCTCAAAATGCTTAAAAGTGATAGAAGAAAAAGTGCTAAGCTCGTCAAAGCCAATGCTATCATAGAATCTCACTACCCGAATTGGCTCGTCAACGTCGTCGTCGCCCCTCAAAAGGGGGAAAAGTGGAAAATGAGTGTCGATTTTATCGACTTGAACAAGGCTTCCTCTAAAGACAGTTTTTCTCTACCCAAGATTGATCTGATTGTTGATGCAACCTCCAAACATGAGCTCCTTAGCTTCATGGATGCCTTCTCAGGGTATCACCAGATTAAAATGAATCCTCCCAACATAGAAAAGACTTCTTTTATCGCGGAGAGAGTATTGTACTTTTACAAGGTCATGCCTTTTGGCTTGAAGAATGTAGGGGCGACATATCAGAGATTGGTCAACAAGATGTTCAAGGAGATGATAGAAAAATCAATGAAGGTCTACATAGATGACATGCTAGTCAAGAGCATCAAAGCAACTGATCATATCGCCCATTTGTAGGAAACATTTGGTATCTTACGAAAACACCATATGATGCTTAACCCCTCCAAAGGTATCTTTGGTGTATTGTCGAGAAAGTTCCTTGGTTTTTTGGTGACAAACGAGGGATTGAGGTGAATCCAGACCAGATTTAAACTCTACATGCAATGAGCTTGCCTAGGAACATTCATTAGGTGTAGCAATTAACTCGGTAAGTAGTAGTTCTTTACAGATTTGTCTCAAAGTCAGCAGATAAGAGCTTGCCATTTTTTAAGGTTTTGAGAAAGAATAAAGTTTTTGAATGGACGAATGAGTCCGAGATGGCATTCCAACATCTAAAGGAGTATTTGGGGTCGCCTCCCCTACTCATTGTTTGTAACATGGGTGAGGAACTCATCCTCTATCTCTTTGTCTCGCCAACTGTAATTAGCACAGTGCTCATCCGAGATGAGGACAAAGTTCAAAATCCAGTTTACTACGTCAACAAAGTCATCATGGGAGCTGGAACTAGATATCTAAAAATAGAGAAACTCGCCTATGCCTTTGTAAACTCCGCCAAGAAGCTTCGCCACTATTTTTAAGCACATCATATTGCTATTTTGACATATCAGCCCTTGAAATAAATTCTCCAATGACTTGATACCTCAGGACGATTACTCAAATGGTTCATTAAGCTAAGTGAATTTTATATCAGCTATTGACTAAGGATGGTGATCAAAGCCCAGGCATTAGTTGATTTCATAGCCGAATTCACACATGAAGCTAATCTAGAACCCGAGGAGATTAGCCCAAGGGTACAAGATCATGATAATGATATCGCCAAATGAAAGTTGTTCATGGATGGATCATCAAACCAGCATGATTAATGCCCCACCTCGCCATTTACCGAGTGGACGAAGAGAATGGGAGATCTTACCTCCACCAGTGTTCACCTCGCCTATATCTGTGAGCTCACTGATTAATGCCCCACCTCGCCATCCACCTCGAAGGTGGGATGACCTTGGAAATTCACCTTCATGAGACTCCTCCACTACGTCGCCTATAGTCGCGGTTTATTCTCCAAATGGCATCTTCCTATGTTATCTCTAATATCTGCGGAATCTCTTTCCATACTTAGCTACCTGATGATCTCTCCATGATATTCTCGCACGGCTCTCCATTCTCCAATTATAAAAAGGTCGTTTCCCCTATCATAAAAGGTATCATAAAACTTTTGCATACTCACTCTTTGAATTCTGGTGTTTTGTTTTGTCTAGTCTTCTCGCCTTAGTCTGATCTCTACACGAGAGGGGTTTTGAACGGCCTCGTCCCGACCAGTCACGTTTATTCTCTTGCACAGGTCGTCCGAGCCATTACCAAGGTCACCAATAATTTTTGACTATTAGTTGCTCGCCCCCAACTTTCTACCACAATAGTTTGGTACTGTCTATGGAAATGACCGTTCTATGTACTTTATACACCTGCGCAACCGCTTACTATCTAGGCCAAGCACCAACAACCCTTAAGATAATAGAGCACATTCAATGACGAACGCTATCCCAGCTCCAAATCTTGAGGGGCTTCACTACGAGATGCTTGGGATTTCCAGGTAGATTAGGATCATGAACAAGAATAATACCTGCTTGATATAGCACCTCATCACAAATAATCCGCCTCTATCTACTGCACTTATCCCAAAAGAGATCGATCGATCTCTCCGTTCTCATCGATCAGGCGATAACAAGTGTCAAAGTCGCCAAAGTACGTACTGGTCAAACACGTTCAACTAGAAGCCGAAGACGCCGATCATTGAGCTTACGCTCCAAACGAGAAAAGAGTCCTATTCTGTCAGAGTCTCGATTGTTTAGCAGAACTTACGACATAGAGGTTGAGAAGATTAGAAGAAGAGAAAGATTACCTCGCCAAGATAATCAAGCACCCAGGTGCCAAGATAAGTCTACCACCCAGAAGATCTCAAAGACTTGGATGCTTGGATGCGAACACCCAGTCACTATATATGCCTTAATAAGGAAAAATGAGCCCCTATTCACAAAAAGAGTGATGAGGACCAGGGTTTCATACAAGTTCAAGTTGCCATCTCAGCTCGCGATGTATGAAGGAAAGACAAATCCAATGGACTGCTTGGACTCGTATAGGAATTTGATGACGCTCTAGGGATACTCGGATGAGATGATATGGAAAGCTTTTTTCAGCTACTCTTAAGGGGTTGGTGTGGTTGTGGTTTAGAAAGTTATCTCCGCAAACTATGGACTCATTTGGCGACCTGAGCAGACTCTTTGTCGCCAATTTCATAAGTTGTAGAGTAAAGCAGAAGAATGCCTCCCACCTTTTCACAGGCCACCAAAAGGATGGGGAGACCTTGAAAGACTATGTCAAGCGGTTCAACTAAGCTGGTTTTGAGGTAGAGGACCACAGTGATAAAGTGGTAATTATGGCGATGATGGAAGGACTTCACCCAGGACCACTGTTTGATTCTCTCTCCAAGAGTGTTCTAGAGACCCAATCGACACTCTAGAGCAAAGCCGACAAACACATCTCTGCCAAGAATTAGATGAGGCCAAGTGCAAAAGGAGAGGAAAAGATGATCATGAGATAATGAAGCTTGACACCATGCGAGCTAACTAGAGAGACGAGGTGAAAAGTAAGAGATCGAATTGAGATATTAGAAGGAAGACTAACAACCGACAACCTCGCACTCTACCTCGTCGACCCGACCTAATATTGCCTCCTCTAAATGCTCTAATAGCCCAAGTGCTCATGGAAATCAAGAACGAAGATTTTGTGAAGTGGCCTGGGAAGATCAAGACTGACCCCCTCAAGAGGAATAAGAATAAGTATTGCGAGTTTTACAGGGACCATGGACACAATACTAAGGATTGCTACCAGATGAAGGAGCAGATAGCCGACCTGATCAAGAGAGGGTATCTAAAGAAATTTGTTATTGATCGCCCACGACCTGACTTGCCTGATGGAAGATATGGTTACAATAGACTGACAGCAAGGGATATCTAGACAATCCATGGAGGGTTTGGCTCTGGAGGATTTTCAAGCTCTTCTCGGAAGAGACATGCAAGAGAAGAAAACGGGAGAGCTGAAGAGAAGGTCTATAACCTCTTTGTGCCTTTGGCTAAAGCTCACCGGACCATCACCTTCACCAATGATGACTTGAGAGGCTTGCATCTGTCTCACGATGATGCGTTGGTCGTCTCCACCACGGTCGTCAATTTCAACGTTCAAAGGATCTTGGTTGACAGCAGGAATTCTGCAAATATTTTGTTCATCTCGATGTTTGACAAAATGAAGATTGGGCGAGATAAGTTTCATCCGTTTCATAACCCTCTGGTCAGATTTGAAGGGAGCACAACACGTCCACTTGGATGGATCACGTTGTTTGTGACCTTAGGGATGGAGCCCCACTAGACCACGGTATGGCAAGATTTCATTATTGTGGATTGCTTGTCGCCCTACAATGCAATCCTAGTTAGCTCAAAATTTGGCAGAATCAAGGCCATCACTTCCACTTATCACCTGATGATGAAGTTTTCCACTTTAACAAGGGTGGGCGAGGTGAGGGAGAATCAAAAGATGAAGTTTCCATACATCTCGACTATCCAAATCACCATGTCATGATCGGGACTGAATTAACCGAGTTATGGAAATCCTTGGTGGAATTTTTAAAGAAGAATTACGACGTGTTCACATGGTCACAGGGCGACGTTCCAGGGATAGATCCTCAGGTCATCATTCACAGGGTGTTCACCAAACCTAACCATTCTCCAGTTCGCTAGAAGAGAAGAAAGTTCATCCCGAAACGCCTGAAAGTCATAGAAGAAGAAGAAGTGGTTAAGCTCGTTAAAGCCAGTGTTATCAAGGAATATCACTATCCGGATTGGCTCGCCAATGTTGTCGTCGCCCCAAAAAAAGAAGAGAAATGGAGAGTATGTGTGGATTTTATCGACCTAAACAAGGCCTACCCAAAAGATAGTTTTCCTCTACCCAAAATTGATTTGATCAATGATGCAACCTCCAAACATGAGCTTCTCAGTTTCATGGACGCCTTCTCAGGGTATCATCAAATCAAGATGCATCTTCTCGACGTAAAAAAGACTTTTTTATGACAAAGAGAAGGTTATATTGCTACAAAGTCATGCCTTTTGGGTTGAAGAACGCCAGGGCGACGTACCAAAGGTTGGTCAACAAGATGTTCAAGAAAATAATTGGGAAGACAATGGAAGTCTACATAGACGACATACTCATCAAGAGCCTTAAAGCAATTGATCACATCGCCCACCTAGAGGACACATTTGGCATCCTGCGAAAGCATCGCATGATGTTGAATCCTTCCAAATGCATCTTCGGTGTATCCTTAGCTAAATTCTTTGGCTTCCTTGTGACTAAACTCGGGATTGAGGCAAACCCAGACCAGATTCAAGCTCTATTCGCAATGAGCTCGCCTAAAAATATACATGAGGTACAACAATTAACCGGATGAGTAACCACTCTTAATAGATTTGTCTCCAAATTAGCAGATAAGTATTTACCATTCTTCAAGATCTTGAGGAAAAATAGAGCCTTTGAGTGGACAAAAGAATCTAAGATGGCATTCCAGCAGCTTAAGGAGTACCTTGGGTCACCACCCTTACTCACAGTTTCTACCACGGGCGAGGAGCTCATCGTATACATTTTTGTCTCACCAACCATCGTGAGTGTAATGCTTATCTGAGAAGAAGACAAGGTTTAGAAACTAGTATATTATGTCAAAAAAGTCATCATGGGAGTTGAGACTAGGTACCTGAAAATTGAGAAGCTCGCCTACGCCCTCCTGATAGCCTCCAAAAAGCTTCCCCATTATTTCCAAGCACATCCCATTGTTGTCTTGATGGATCAGCCTTTAAAACAAATTCTCCAACAATCTGACACCTCGAGATGACTTCTCAAATGGTCTATTAAAATCAGTAAATGTCATATCAGCTACTAGCCAAGGATGGCAATCAAAGCCCAGGCATTGGCCGATTTCATAGCTGAATTCACGCACAACGAAACTCCAAACCCTAAGGTAGAGGCTCCTGAAGAACAAGAACAAGATGATGACCCCGCCAGGTAAAAGTTGTTCGTGGATAGGTCGTCCAACCAGCATGGCTGTGGTGCAGGACTTGTTCTCCTAACTCTTTTAGGCGAACAAATAAAATATGTTATACGCATCGAATTTAAAACCAATAACAACGAAGCCGAATATGAAGCTCTCCTCGCCAGATTGAATATTGCAGCAGGATTGGGAGTAGAATCGCTGGACACCTTTAGTGACTCTCAACTTGTGGTAAATCAAGTACAAGGGGATTACCTCACCAAGGATCTCCGAATGGTGGCCTATCTGGATGAGGTGAGGGCCATGTCAATGAAGATCAAAGATTTCACGATTCGCCAAATTCCTCAAGAGGAAAATAGGAAAGTTGACGCCCTGGCTAACTTAGCCTCAGCCTTCGATTTCGTCTCAAAAAGGAATGTTCCATTGGAGTTCTTTCCAAACCCAAGTATTGAGATTGCCAAAACTGTTTGTCAAGCAGAAGCAGATCCAACGTGGATGGACGATATCATTGCGTACTTTCGAGATGGGATGCACAAGCTCCAAGCATGCTAGATCCAATATCGAGCAGCCAGATTTTGCCTCATCCAAGGAGTCTTGTACGAAAGAACTTTCTCGGGACCACTCCTAAGATGTCTTCGACTTAAAGAAGTAGATTACGTACTCAGAGAAATTCATGAAGTCATCTACAAAAGCCACTTTGGGGCGAGATCACTGGTTATGAAAGATGTTCACCAAGGATATGTTTGGCCTCAGATGGAGCAAGATGCGATGACATACACCAAGAAATATGACAAATGCCAGTGGTTTGCTCTAGTAAGTCATCCCCCTCATATCGAGATGGTGCGAATGACTAGTCCATGGCCATTCTCTCAATGGGGGATTGATATACTCAGACCTCTACCTCAAGCTCCGCTATATAGGAAATTTTTGATTATCGTCATATATTGCTTCACAAAGTGGATAGCAGAACCTCTCGCTAAAATCATCGAGAAACGTTAGGAATTTTGTATGAAAGGACTTCGTTACTGCCTGTTCAGACTTAGTTTGTCCGCCTTCTCCTTGTCAGAAGGAGGAATCACTCCCCCCAAAAGTTTCTCCGCTATGGAGGGACTCCCTAGTATGGAGTCTTTGGTCACCAGGATTGGCCGAGGTACCCTCCCCGAGAGTAGCAGCAGGTGTCTCCCCTTTGTTCGCCGCTTAGGTCGACATCGCCCTCTTTTTATCCTTGGGCGGTGAACCTTCTTCTTGGTGTTAGAAGCCATTTTGTCCTTCTTGGTGGGCTTGATGTCGGACGTCTTTCCCCGGGGGCATTTCTCGCCAATAGTGATCCCCTTCGTTGCCAGACTTGTTTCTTGGATCCCTCCACCATCTGGGTGAGCTTCTTCAAACTAATTTTCTTTGACATAGCTACAAAAAAGAAAATTAAGGTCAGTTAATGGAGTAGATAAAGTACTTGGAAAAATAAAGAGACAGTACCATCCGATCTAAGCTTGGAGGGCATCCCTGGATTTGACCAGGCCTCCGATTTAGAGCTTGAGCTCAAACTGTATGATTCCAAACCTAGGACAGGATATCCATGACCAAGAAATGCGAAAGCAAGAAGAGTACAAAGCGGTGGGGAAGCTCTCTATTTATAGGGAGTGCCGAGGGCTGAGATCTATCTATTCTGACGGCCAGGATCACACGGCATTTCGAATACCGAGGTCAAAACCGCCACTCCTGCCGAAATGGCATTCAGCCATTAATGCTTCCATCCATTTGTTCGCCCATGAAGACATTTCATCATTAGGCGCCTACGACATCAACCCGCATTTCGTGATTTACGACTCGACATCGCCAAGTATTTTACCTCGACATATCGAGTCAGGGGGCAACTAATTGAATTGTAAAATTGTAGTCCAAATGCCACTAAATTATCTGAAGTTGACCCTAAATGAGTTTAATTATGTCTTTTTATTGTGATTCGTACTTAAATTGTGTCTGAGTTCCTTGCAGGTAAATGTTGATAAAAAGAAAGAATTAGAGCCATAAAAGTACAATGGAGTGGGGGCACGTGTATCGAGGGCTATTACTAGAATTTATATTAGAAATTATAAAAGTTTTCACTCGTAACTCGGAATAGAATAAAAGATACTCCGTTGGAAAGATCTCACAAATTTATGCAAATTCACGTCAAACGAGCGTTGCGAGATATGGACTCTAAGAGCTTCAAAATAGACTAAGAAGAAAAAAAGAAGAAAAAGTCGAAGATGACTCAAAATATATATCGTTTGAACGACGAAAAATAAAGAATTTGAGGAGTTCGAATGATGGCTTAAAAAATGGAAGAAAACAAGATTTTTTTCTTAGAGTTCGAACGTCTCTGTGCACCGTTCGAACGCACAGAGGATTGAAAATTTGAATTTTATCTTAGGGTTCGAACCCTCTGTTCAGCGTTCGAACTTACAAAAGACTGAGAATCTGCCACAGGCTTTAGAGTTCAAACTCCAAAAATAGGTATAAACCAGCGTTCCAACGCTAAGAAGAGAAATTCAGAAATTGCTCTTGGCGTTCGAACTCTAAAAATACAAAGGAATCAGCATTCGAACTCTAGAAGATTTTGCTGAGAAACTTGTCCCGGTGTTTTGTTCATAATTTTTTACTCTGATGTTCGATTAATCTGATTTTTAATGTGTTAGAAAGAAGACTTCAAGTTCTACAACTTTATCTCTAATAAGTATTGTCTTATTCGATCTCTAAAGTGGTAAAAATCGAGCTAGAATAGACGGATAAAAGTTTTGTCTTAGGGTTCGAACTCTGATCGACAAGGCATGTTGAGGGTTCGAACTCTAAGAAAAAAACTGGGCAGGAATTCTAATCCAGTTAGGACTCGAATTGTGCAGCCTATATATACTTCCTTACGATTTTGTGAAGGAGATACATTATTTTTTAGGGTTTTTTACAGCCTCCTAGTTTAGTTTTTTTATAGATTTTAATAGTCTTGTAATTGATTACATTTAATTTACATTTCATTAATTAGATTTATAATTTCATTCAATTACGCGCGTTGTTCTATAATTTTTTTATAATTAATTTACGTTCTTTAATTTTTAATCGTTCATATTTCATAATACTTTTCATATTTAATTATTTATTTTTCATAGCCATCCATAGCTAATTTTCTTAACTCAGGATCGATTGTGAAGATCGATTAGGGATCGAAGATGAACAATGGAGATAAAATATTATTCACCGTTAGATCTTTCTGATTTTTATTCTTCTTCTTCTTTGTTCTAAATACTTTCGAAAACTTGGGCGTCTTATTATGTTCGGTAACACATATACGTGAATTGTTGATTCAGTATATATGCCACCTTGTAACGTTTATGCGTGCGTTGGATTCAATATATGTGCTGCGCGAATCGATGATGCACGACAATGATTAAAACAACTAGATTTATTTTAGAAATTGAAGTTTGTAAGAACAAGTGTTTTTAAAATATATATCTTCCGAATCCGAGACTCACGACGTAGTCGAAGGATTTGAGTTATATGAAGCCTCCATTGGAATTCCGAGAAACTCAATTGGTTGGATCAATTGATTCTGAGTCGTTTTTAATATAAATTTCAAATTAATTTTTATTACTTTTATAATTTAGATTTAGTTAATCAATCAACCCAAATACACGATTTTTATTTTTCTCTTTTTGAAGCATTAACTAGAATTACGTTAGGATTGCATCATAGTATTTTTAGTTATTTTGCGTTCACCTTGGCACTACTCCTCGTGGAATCGATACTCGTACTTCGAGTTTATTATTATTTCGCGACCCGTACACTTGCGGTAAGAAATTCACTTCTGGAGCGAAGATAGCAACTAATGAGGGATGAATTCTCCACTTGTTTATTCGGCATGAACCACCTTGCCTCTATGAAGCTCTTGTTGCCAAGTCCTCTCATGACCGATATCGGACTCGCCCAAGCTCATGGCTGCCAGGAGTGCTCTGAAGCCTCACCTTGCCATTTACCAAATAAACGAGGAGAACAGAAGATCTTACCTCCACCAAT
>BRYE01000003.1:12827012-12829512 GCA_030159115.1 Actinidia arguta var. hypoleuca
AGTCCTTCGCATTAAACAAGCAGATTTATCATTTTCAAATTCGTATGTTTTTTTTTAGTGGATACGATCTGAATCCTATCGATTCACAGGCTAGTATGGCACATTTGGGTAACGGCACAAAATCCAATCTTAAATAACAATTCTGAAATGAGATGGGGAAGGATGGAAAAGGTTAACTTGGTGAATTCATCCGAAAGTGGACACTTTATTCCACGACTCAAGTCATCGATCAGTAGTGGATATTTATTTTCACACACACCCTACAAATAAATCCCCCTCGGCCCCATACTTTGTCTCCCAAAAAATGACTGCTTTGCTTCAATACTCTCTCTCTCTCTCTCTCTCTCTCTCTCTCTTTTTTGTGTAATTTTTTTTCTTTTTCTTTTTTCTTTTTTTTCTTTTTTTAATCAATTTTTTTTTAGTTTTATATCATTTTTATTTAATTTTGTTTTTTTATTTTATTAGTTTTATTTATTTTTTTAATTAATTTTTTTCATCAATTATCTTTTTTATTTTGTTTTGCTATTAGTGTGTTTGCTTATTAATTGTTAGTATTTTTGTTATTTTCATATATATACTTTTTTCATACATATTCATTAATTTTTTGGTTAATAACATTTATTGGTTATTTATTAAAAAAAATGATCAAAATTTTTTAATTTTTTTTTTACTTTTATCTTTCTAATTTTTATGTAAATTTTTTAAACACAAGAAAATTTATTTATTAATTTTTTAATACCATCTCTTCTTCCGAATTTTTATTTAAAATTTTTAAAAGTAGTTTGATTTGTCATAAAAACACATAAGAAAAATAATAATTTTTAGCATATCAATACAGTAGTAAATTTAACATTACATAAGAATATAATTTGTAATCAATATCTCCTCCAAACTCTCTTCCGGGGCACCCGGTCCTCTACCCATTATTTTTTATCACAAATTCATTCGTACTATATAACTATCAACTCATCCCCTAATTTCGATTTATACATATTGTCGCCACCACCACATTGATGTGGGTGGCACAGGGTAATGAGGACATAAGAAAACGTTATTGGATTCTACTTTCAATAATAGTATGATGAAAAATAAATAACAAATGCTTGCCTGATCAGTGAGAGACGTTTTCTCCATTTAGAATATCACTCTTAACTGTCCAACTATTTAAAATTAAGTCAACCATAGTGCTCTAACTATGGATTTCAAAAAAAAAGTTATTGGTCAAATCTTGATATAAATTGAAGAAGTGATGGTATGAATAAGATGAGAACTCTGGAGAAGTGTTCTTCATATATATATATGAAACAAAAAAATCTTACCCTTGATACATGTCATAACCTTTTACTCTTTTTAAATTACCCCCAAATCATTGACACATATCGTAACCTCCTCCTCCTTTTAAATTATTCATTGACATATGTCGTAACCTCATACTCATTTTAAATTACCCCAAACTATTGACACATGTCATAACCTCCTCCGCTCTTTAAATTTCCTCACAAATTATTGACACATGTCATAATTTCCTCCTCTTCCCTTTAAATTACCCTACAAATCATATTTTTATACTTTTTAAATTTTTTATAAATAATGACTCCTAAAATTTATAACTAAAAAATAAACAAAAGATTACAAGAATATAATAAAAATTTATTTATTCAAAAAAAATTAATAATAAATAAATAAATTTGATAAAAAAAATAAAAAATTGATTCAAAAAAAGAAAAAAATTGAAAAAAAAACTAATGAAAAAAAATGCAAAAAGAAATACAAAAAACTGAGAGAGAGAGAGAGAGAGAGAGAGAGAGAGAGAGGAGAGCAATTGGGGGTATTTTGATAAATTCAGAAGTGGACAAGGAAGAGTGGGGCTGTCGGGGTTGTGAGGATCACCTCTCTAAAGTAGGGTGTCCTGATGCCGGAATCTGAAAAACTTTCCGAACAGCTACCGGCGTATTATCCGGTTAGAAACCAGCAGCAGCCGGTATTTTACGTATATACGCTCGGCTCCGTGAAATCAAGCTTGGCTTTGAATTAACAGCCCAGTCACCATGAAGCGCTTTTAACTGACACGTGTCGGTGTGCTTCATTTTGTCCTTATCCATCACGGTCAATGCTATTCATTGGATAACACGTCATCGTTCTTATCCACAAGTCACGTGGCTAACCGGTCGTCTGTTCGCAACATTGTCAGATTTTTTCCACCATTGTCATAAGATGGCTCCGTTTGGATACCATTGTCATTGGGCGAAAATCCGGCTGGATTGGTCCGTCAAATAATTCTTAAAATTGATCGGGTTTAGTTGATATTTTAGCGGATCAAAATCAATCAAAATTGTTGTCGATTTCGATTTATTTTGACTTTATCGGTGGAGTCTGTCTAATTTGATTTGTGCTTTACTTGAGCTGAGTGACTGTGACCGGTTAGATTAAAATATGATAGACGGTTAAAATTAAATGTATTTTATATATTAATTTATATAAAATATAATTATATCTTTTT
>BRYE01000003.1:12844512-12847012 GCA_030159115.1 Actinidia arguta var. hypoleuca
TAAAAAATTCAGAATTTAATTTGTTACCCATATCAAATTATGGATTATTTTTATAATTTTTCCCCTGTTATTAATTTTGTCACCATTTGTTTTTTCTTCGTTTAAATGTTGTTTTTACGGTTCTCGTGACACTTTTTCTATATGTCTTCTTCTGTTTTTTCTTTGCCCATTTTTGGTACTAGTACCTAACTTCTTGAGTTTATGAATAATAATTGTGAAAGAGCTGTTATGTCATCAAATCCTTGTAAAAAGTGAAGATTGTCATTCAATGGTTAGAGCAACTCTAACAGTGGCTCACTATTTAGCTCCATGTTATATCTATTTCTTAGTTTAAAGAGTCATTTTTTTGGTTACTCTAATACTTTTATTATTTTAATAAAAAATGAAAGAGGTACTGTAACATAAAATGAGAAAGAAACCCAAATAGGAGGCCGTTTGAAGTCAGCTTTGGGGGCTTTCTCTTGCTAAACTGTCTATGGAGTGGAGGGAGACAAGCAACTCTATTGCAATTGTTCTTAGATGATTAAAATAGGGAGGAGTCACGTAAATTTTCATCCGATTAATGCTAACTTCCCAATTTTACCTTTTTTTTAACAAAAATAAAATAAAGAACGCTCAATCTCTTAAGTTTGTCATGCCAACGGTGGTAATTACATGTAAAATTCACTTGTAATACTACCACAAATAAAGTACTTGAACCTTGGAATACATTAAAATGGATAAAAGTAAAAATAACATAGTTTATGACTTAGACGATACAACCAGAAAAGGTTGGAGAAAAAATACTCTGTATAAGAGTGAGGTGCGAATGATAGTTTGTCACGGACACTTTTGACTTTTTAAAATTTTCAAAGATGTCACATAAATTTTTTTTTTTATACTTGTAGTATCATACATTTCTAATTTTTTAATTAGACATGCAATAATTGCATTTATATTTAAATTAAAATATATTAATTTTTAATATTGTCCTTTATTCTCACTTTTTGAATAAATTTGTAGATTTTTACATAGGACAATTTTGAAAAATTAAAATCTCGTACTTTAACTTTTCATGCAAGTTTGGGCTATTATTTTTCTGGGTTTCTTGTTTTTTGAGTTTTTTTTGTGTTTAGGGAATTTTTTCGTTGTTTAATCAAAATTTTATATTTTTTTTGTTCCTTTTGATAAAAGAAGTCCGAAAATGTAAGATGCAAGTGTAGCAGTGTGTTCATGGAGGAGTGAGAACAATTCAACAAATAGGAGAGAGAGAAAGAGAACTAAATTGAAGTTGAGTAATTTAAGCAAAATAAAATTTGAAGGTGAGTACACCATTAAAGAGTTATGGGCACATTACAATGGAGGTGCTGCTTGACAAGGGAGGGAATTAAAGGAATTTAGGCATATATGTGACGGCATTAAAGGAGTTTTGTATTTTTTGTTTACACAGTTATCAGACAAACACTGCAAGGGAAGTCAGTGTAATTTTTCAAATATAAGAGAAAATCTATATCAAAATAAAACCTTAGAGGAGGTCATTTTAATTTACATTTTTTTATAAAAAAAATTATTTATAAGAAAGTTTAATTTCTTAATACATTTTCATTAGGAGTACTTAAAAAGTAAACTATTTAGATAAATTCTTTTAAAAATTATTTATTGATAAAAAAATAAAAATAGAGTAGCTTACAAATAAATTATTTTTGAAAAATATTTATTTATTTTATTGGGTATATTGAGGAAAAAAATTAAAAATCTTAAATCAAATAGCAAGTTTGTCATTTTAGCACAAAAATTAGCTATAGGGAGAATCTTGACATTAATATTAAAATAAGGCAGGTCATTATTATTTCTAAAATTATAGGAAACATTATTGTATTTATCAAAAATCTCAAGGTAGGTTAGTGAATTTTACCCTTTTTTGGAAAATCACAACCAACATTTCTACTTAATTGAAATTTGTGTTTTTTGAAGAAAAAAAAGTGAATATTTATTTATTTTAATGAGTGTCTTATGAATTTTTTTTGAACATCTTAAATTAAAGGGTGAATTACACTGACCACCCTTGCCCTTGAGGTTTCATGTTAATACACAAAGTATGCCTAACATTTGAGAAATTACAATGCCCTCCCTTGAGGTTTGTATTTAATACAAATGATCTCTGACGTTTGAAAAATTACACTAACCACCCTTGAAGTTCCAGATTAATACACAAAGCATCCCTGGGGTGATCAGTGTATTTAAGGGGTGCTTTGTGTATTAATCCAAAACTTTAGGTGTGGTCAATGTATTTTAGAAAAAATATGTTACAAGTTTCAAACCTCAAGGGAGGTCATTATAATTTTTCAAATGTCAGGGGTGCTTTATGTATTAAAGGCAAACCTCAGGGAAGGTCATTGTATTTCACCCTAAATCAAAAGGCAAATTTATTATTTTTGCACAAAAAATCTTGACATTAGTTTCAAAATTAAGATTGGTCAATGTTATTTATGAAATTATAGGGGAGGTGATTTTATTTATT
>BRYE01000003.1:12872012-12882012 GCA_030159115.1 Actinidia arguta var. hypoleuca
CTAACTCCATATACATAGATTGGGAGTAGATACAATATACCCCAATGCATATGGTGTAATTTGGTATAACATTATCACTGATGTACGTAAAATAACCACTTATCTACAGTGAGCCAAGTATGTCGCCACAACACCGATGCAGTCCTGGTTGCCCATATTGTACTCGCTAGGGGACCATTTTGCCAGTGTATACAAGCCTTTCTCTAGCTCGCCCTCAGGTGAGGTCATCTACGTCGCCTTACCAAAGACCACCTCCAAGAGGGCTCTATCTGCACAAGGACTCCACCTACTCAAGAATCTGTCTTGGTCACTCCACCTGATCAGAGTCCGTCTCCATGAGAATTCTGCATTTATCGGAAGACAACGTTCATCACGATTCATATGATTGCGGGGTGCTCTCCGTATGACAATCTTCTATTATCTCTCCTACATTTCAGGGATATACTTCCCAAACATGGCTATCTGGAAATCACTCCTGATTATCCTCACACATCCCCTAACCTCCACCTATATAAAGGTCGTTCCCCAATAACAAAAAGGTACGCTCAATAATTCCAGATTTAATTGCCACATATTTTCTGCTCGGTTTATATTCGCCTTGGTCTGATCTCCACGCTAGAGGGATTTTGAGCGGCCTCACCCCGGCCTATCACATTTGTTCATTGCTACACAGGTCGCCTGAGTTCTACCGATGTTCAGTGCCGAGGTATAAGAGCAATATTGACTATTGAATTGCTCGCCCAAATTTTTACCACAACAGTTTGGTTCCGTCTGTGGGAATAATAGTTCTCAATTTTTTATGCACCTACGCAACCGATTGATACTCAGACCAAGTGCCAGCAACCCTTTAGATAATAGAGCTTCCGGATCTAGAGGGGCTCCACCGTGAGATACATAGTATGGCTGAACAGATGAGAATCATGAATGAGAACAACACTCGTCCGATACAGCATCTCCCCGCAGCCAATCCACCACCCCTGCTGCACCTCTCGTTCTGAATATCCAACGATCTCGTCGATTGGGCGATAGTGATTCATAAAACAACCATAGTACTGGCCAAACATGAAATAGGCGACGTCGATCGCCAAGTCCGAGTCCCTGACGTGAACGAAGTTCCTCCTCATCAGAATCCTAATCATCCAGTCGAACTCCTAAAATGGAGGGCTAGAAAACCAAGTGAAGAGGGAGGTCGCCTCGCCAAGATAACTAGGTGCCCAGGCGCCGAGACAGTTCCACCTCACAAAAACTCAGAGATTTGGACGGCTGCCTCGACGCCATCAATACTGGGGTAGGCACTCCAGTGACCGTAGATGCTTTGATCAAGCAAACTGAGCCACCGTTTACAAGGAGGGTGGTGAGAACCAGGGTTTCCTCGAAGTTCAAGCTACCTACTCAGTTTGGGGTCTATGAAGGAAAGACAGATCCTATGGATCATCTGGATTCATACAAAAGCTTAATGACGCTCCAGGGATATTTTGACGAGGTAATGTGCTAGGCCTTTTCTGTAATGCTAAAGGGTTCGACGAGATCATGGTTCAGAAAATTGTCTCTCGAAACCATTGATTCGTTTGACGATTTGAGTAGACTTTTCGTCGTCAATTTTATGAGCTGCCGAGTAAGGCAAAAGAATGCCTCCCATCTTTTTACCATCCACCAAAAAGAGACCGAGGGTTTAAAGGATTATGTAAAGCGGTTCAATCAGGGCATTTTGGAAGTCAAGGACCCCAGTGGATAAGTGGTGATCATGGTAATGATGGAGGGACTACGTCCGGGCCCATTATTTGATTCCCTCTAAAAAAATGTACCAGAAACTTTGTCAACTCTCTAAAAAAAGCTGACAAATATATTACCGCAGAGGAATTGGCTGAAGCCAAACAAAGAAGGTGAGGAAGAGATGATAAGAGGAAAGAACCCGACACCAGACGAACGGATTACCGCGACGAGGCGAGAAACAAAAGGCCAGATCGGGATTCGAGGCTATGAAACAATGATAGGCGCCCTCGTACACCACCTCGCCGTCCAGAGTTGACACTCCCCCTCTAAACGCCCCCATCGCCCAGGTACTCACGGAATCAAGCACGAAGTATTCATCAAGTGGCCTGGAAAAATCAAAATTGATCCTCGAAAGAGAAACATAAACAAGTATTGTGAGTTCCACCAAGACCATGAACACAATACCGAGGATTGCTTTCAGTTAAAAGAATAGATAGCCGACCTGATCAAAAAGGGGTATTTGAGAAAGTACATTGTAGATCACCCGCCTACTGACTCTCTTAGGAAGAGATATGGCGACAGTAGACCAATTGCAGGTGACATACAGGTAATTCACGGCGGGTTTGGATCAAGAGGATGTTCAGACTTGTCTCGAAAAAGGCACGCCAGAAGTGCCAATGGGCGAGCAGAGGAAGAAGTCTACAACCTCTCCTCGCTTGCAGCTATAGCCCACTCGCCCATTACCTTCACCAATAACGACCTGAGAGGCCTGCACCTTCCTCACGATGACACCTTGGTCATCTCAGCCGTCATCGCCAATTTTAAGGTACAAAGGATATTGATTGACAATGGGAGCTCGACAGATATTTTGTTCATCTCGACATTTGAGAAGATAAAGATTGGATTGGATAAACTCCACCCTTTCCACACCCCTCTGGTCGGATTTGGAGGAAATACTGTTGACCCAATAGGCAACCCAAGAGGGGGGGTGAATTGGGTTTTTCAAACTTAATTGGTGATTTATAATTAATTGCTTTAATTCTAATAACAATGAAGGTGAAATGCTATAATAAGTTTAATGCAAGAAATGCAATAAAGAAGCAATAGTAATAATAGGAGAGAGCACACTAGATTTACCGAGGTTCGATCACAACTCGTGATCTACGTCCTCTCAAGACCTCCGCAAGATCTTCTTCCACTATTTGTAATCCGCAACTACAATGTAGGGGTTGGTTGTTCAAGTGCCCAACTCACTTTTACACCAAGTAGTTTTGTCCAAGCTCCACTTAAACTTCCTAGTGTTTTACTTACAAGAGGAAACACTCAAACTCTTAAGTGTTTGGCTTTCAACAAGAGAAACACTCAAAAACTCTCACCAAGTATTTTTGACCAAGTCACACTCAAACTTACAAGGATGGAAATATGGAGGTGTTTTAAGATGAACAATGACTTTCTCAAATAGAGTAGATAAGAATGAAATAGCACAATAAATACTCATACAAAGGGACAATAAGAATATTCAAGGATTCTTGACTTTGAAGCTTGTTGGATGAATCAATATGCTTAGGATAATTCCCTTATTGTGTTAAATGCCCTTGAAGACTTGTATTTAATGGCTTGAGTGAAGAGTGTACCGTTGGTGGTAGTTGGGAGGCCATTAATGCTGTATCAGATATCTCTGCGTTTGAAAATCTTCCTGTTGGGTGTCGACACTTCTTCGTGGTGTCGACACTTTCCATGTGTCGACACATTGCTTCATGGTGTCGACACTTCAAGTCTTTTGTTCTTGCCTTAAAACTGTCTCCAGGTTCTGATCTCGGTGTTGACACTTCACGTCAGAAAATCTTTCTTTGGCTACTGACATTTGGTGTCGATACAGGTGTCGACACTTTGTCTTCAAACAGTCTTCAGTGAGTAGCTACTGACATTTGGTGTCGATACATGGTGTCGACACTTTTTCCTTCAAATTTAGGTTTTTGGTTACTGACTTTTGGGGTCGACACTTATACGCCGGGTGTCGACACTTACATCCAGAATGCGTTCCATCGTTTCTTTGATAATCTAAGCGTTAAGTTGCTTTTCTTTCTTTATGATATTTTTACATGGATTTCCATAATCTTTGTTTACTTCTATCAAATCTAGATTGATGAGTTATTTAGGTCTTTCACCGATTTGATCATTTTGGCTTTTGGGCTCAAGGTGTCGGCACTTTAGAATAAAGTGTCGACATTTTCTGTTAGAAAGTGTTTAAGAAGCTTTCTTTGATCAGTTGAGTTGTAGGTCACTATGTTTCTTTGCTGCACCCTTAGTAAACATATTAAACACTAATAAATGGTTTTGTTATCATCGAAATCGAGGCTTGATTCAACAAATACCACCCATCCACTTGGATGGATTAAGTTGCCAATAACTTTGGGAATAAAGCCACCGTTTGGCAAGACTGCATAGTGGTGGACTGTCCTTCGCCCTATAATGCAATCCTGGGTCGCCCGACTTTAGGAGAAACCAGGGCCATAACCTCAACTTATCACTTGAAGATGAAGTTCCCCACTCCAACTGGGATAGGTGAAGTTAAGGGAGGCCAGACAATGTTTTGTCTCGGTAATTGAAGATGAATCTCATTCCAAACCAAGTGGCCAATAGAAATTATAGATCGCCGACACCGAGATGGAGTCATTAAGAGATGAGATGGAGGAAATTACCTCAGTGGTCTCCAGGGAGTCGGAGAACACCAAACCATTGGAAGAAGTTACTCCAGTTTTTATCCACCCAGACCATCCAAATTGCCACGTTATGATTGGGACAAAGTTAACTAAAGAACTATGGATTGCTTTGGTGGAATTTTTGAAAAGGAATTATGATGTCTTTGCATGGTCGTAGAGCGACGTCCCGGAAATAAATCCTCAGGTCGCTACCCACAAATTATTTACAAATCTTAAATAACCTCCAGTTCGCCAAAAAAGAATGAAGTTCTCCCCTGATCGACTCAAATTTATAAAAAAAGAAGTGGTTAAACTGATCAAGGTCAATGTCATAAGAGAATCTCACTACCCAGATTGGCTTGCCAACGTTGTCGTTGCCTCCAAAAAGGGGGGTAAATGGAGAGTATGTGTTGATTTCACCAATGTCAACAAAGCGTGTTCAAAAGATAGTTTTTCTTTGCCAAAGATATACCTGATAGTCGATGCCACCTCCAAACATGAACTCCTCAATTTTATGGATGTCTTCTCCGGGTATCACCAAATCAAAATGCATCCGCCCGACGTAGAAAAAACTTCATTTATTATGGAAAGGGGGCTATACTGCTATAAAGTCATGCCATTTGGATTGAAAATGCGGGGGCAAAGTACCAAAGACTGGTGAACAAGATGTTCAGAGAGCTGATCGAGACGACTATGGAAATATATATAGATGATATGCTCATCAAGAGCATCAAGGCTACAGATCACATCGCCCATCTAGAAGAAGCATTTGGCATCTTACGAAATCACCGAATGATGCTTAATCCTTTCAAGTGCATCTTTGGTGTCTCATCGGGTAAGTTCCTCAGATTCTTGGTAACCAGGCAAGGAATCGAGGTCAATCCAGGCCAAATTCGTGCCCTTTTTACCCTGAGCTCGCTAAGGAACATCCATAAGGTGCAACAATTAACTGTGCGAGTAGTGGAATGAGAATCCGAAGTCGTATTTCAACAATTGAAGGATTATCTCGGCTAGCCTCCTCTTCTTACAGTCCCAGTTATGGGCGAGTAACTTATCATATACCTGTCCATCTCGCTAACGGCATTAAGTGCAGTGCTGATCCGAGAAGAGGATAAAATTCAGAAACTGGTATATTATGTTAGTAAGTTCTCATGGGAGCCAATACCAGATACTTGAAAATTGAAAAGCTTGCCTATGCTCTCCTTGTTGCCGCCAAAGAGCTCTGTCATTATTTTCAAGCATATCTTATTGCTGTATTGACTGACCAACCCTTGAAGCAAATTTTCTAGTGATCAGACACCTCGGGGAGACTCCTTAAATGGTCTATCGAACTGAGCGAATTCCATAATGATTTCAGACCGAGGATGGCGATCAAGGGTCAAGCCTTGGCTGACTTTGTGGTAGAATTTACATAGGACATCGTCCCGAAGTCTGAAAAAGGCCTACCCGAGATAGAAACTCCAGAGCAACCTGACTAGGTTGACGACCTCGCCAGATGAAAACTGTTCGTAGACAAATCCTCAAACCAGCATGGTTGTGGTGCGGGGCTGATTCAATAAACTCCTTCAGGCGAGCAGATGGAGTACGCCATCTGTATATGATTCAAAGCCACCAATAACGAAGCCAAGTATGAAGGTCTCCTCGTCGGATTACGAGTTGCAACAGAAATGGGAGTAGATTCCTTAGATGCCTTCAGTGATTCACAACTAGTGGTGAACCAAGTCCAAGGAGATTACCTCGCCAAAGATAGTAGGATGGTGACCTATTTGGACGAGGTAAGAACTATATCCAGAAAAATCAAAGATTTTAGAATTCTCCAGATCCCCCGGGAAGAGAACAAAAAGGTTGATGCTTTGGTTAACCTCGCCTCGACCTTTGATTTCATCTCGAATAGAAGTATACCTCTGGAGTTCCTAGTAAATCCAAGTATTGAGGTCACCAAACCAGTCTTTCATGCAGATACTTGCCCGACAATGATGGACAATATTATTGCGTGTCTCCAGAATGGCACGTTACCACCGAACAAACTCCAAGCTTGCCGGATCCAAAATAGCTATGCGAAGTTTTGCATTCTCCATGGAATCTTGTATAAGAGATCTTTTTCAGGGTCTCTCCTAAGGTGTCTCCGACCCGAAGAAGGGGAATATGTGTTGAGAGAAATCCATGAAGGCATATGCGAAAACCATTCGGGGACGAGGTCGTTAGTGAGAAAAGCAATTCTCCAAGGTTATTTCTGGCAACAGATGGAATGAGACGCGGCAACATACACAAGGAATTATGATAAATGTCAATGATTTGATCCAGTTAGTCATCTCCCTCCTACCGAGATGGTCCCGATGACCAACCCATGACCCTTTACTCAGTGGGGCGTAGACATACTCGGACTTCTACCCCAAGCTCCGTTACAAAGGAAATTCCTGATCATTGCCATTTATTACTTTACCAAGTAGATAGAAGCGGAACCTCTCGCCAAAATTACAGAGAAAAATACCAAAACTTTCATATGGAAAAACATCGTCTGCCGATTCGGAATTCCGAAAGTTATCATCTCGAACAACGCCGGGCAGTTCAATAATGATGGATTGAAACAGTTTTGCTTAGACATCGCCATCTCCCACCATTTCTCCTTGCCTTACCATCCTCAAGCAAATGGATAGGTCGAGGTCACCAACATGACGATCTTGAAAAATTTAAAGACAAGGCTAGAAAATTCCAAAAGCGAATAGATAGAAGACCTGCCGAGCATACTTTCGGCATACCATACAACGAGCAGAATTCCTACTAGTGAGACGCCGTTCTCAATGATTTACGGGACGAAATCAGTTATACCAGTAGAAATTGGCATGTCAAGCTTCAGAACCTCAAATTTCAACAAGAAAAATAATAAAATTGAGCTGAGACTCAACCTTGACCTAATCGATAAAAAAAGAAAGCAAGCTGAAATACGCCAAGCAACCCATAAGCACCAGGTCACCAAATACTACAATCACGATAAGCACAGATCTTTCTTGCCAAGCGACCTAGTGTTGAGAAAAGTTACATTGGCCACAAAGGAACTAAATGCGAGGAAGCTCAGTCCTAGTTGGGAAGGTCCCTACAAATTTATCAAAGTATCCAGCCCTGGTACTTATTGGCTGAAAGATATGAACGAAAAACCTCTTCCTCGCCCTTAGGATGCCGAACACCTAAAGAAATATTAGTAGTAATGCATCTGGTCACCATGAGAACGAGATCGCCTGACGAATATGATATCCTGTCTTCATGATTATTAAATAAAGTTTATCCCTTGAATTTCTCATCAGAAATTATGTTGCTGTTAATTGTGGATGTCGCCAATTTCAAGGTCGCCCATTCATTACTATATGATAAGGTATCTTGATCGCCACCATTGACATCACCAATTATCAAGAACGTCCATTTATTACGGTATGATAAGACTTCTTGATTGCCATTGAGGATGTCGCCAATATCGAGTACGCCCATTCATCTTGATCGCCATTATGGAAAATATAATAAAGCGTCTTGATCGCCATTAATGACGTCATCATTACCAAATAAGCTAGTTTTAACTCGCTGATAGATTAAAATTTTAAAGCACTAGAATTGAGTTCGCCAGTTTATGTAAATTAAGATTGCCTACATTCTAAGTAATTCATAGACCAAAAATAGTGTAACGAGAGAACAAAGGCTTTCATTCATTATGAGGAATGAATTACAACTCGCCATTACAAAAAAAAAAGGGTGTTTAGGAAGGAGGGGAGCTAGTGCTGCCCTTGTCCTTATCATTCGCATTCTCTCCCATTTCCTCCTCACCGTCATATTTCTCGGCAAGTAGGTCATGATCAAGGCCCATGTCCTCTAAGTTAATGGCGAGATCGGAATTATGGTAGCGGAGCTATCGTTTACAGAAATTAAATCTTTTGCCGAAGTACTTGGAGGCAGCGTCTTCAACTATTTTCAAAAACTCCGATGAGGCGGACTTGAATTCATCTACAACAATCTTTTTGGCTCGGGACACGGCCTCTCTTAGCTCCACCACCAAAAGATCTAACTTCTCAAGCTTGTCGGTCACGTCGTCCCGTTCATTCTTCACCTTGGCCAATTCGTCCACAGACTCCTGCTCCCGAGATCAAGCCTTGACCAATTGTTATTCCAGATTGCCAGACAACTTTTAAAGGTGAGAAACCTTGATTTCCAAAGAAGCTGCTTGGCCTTGCTGGAGGGATGCCTCCTTTCCTGCTTCCCTACTCTGGACAGCCAAGGAGGATCCGAGCACAAGTGCCTGCTTCAAATAAAATTTTTAAGAACAACCTGAGCTGAAAATATCAAAGGAAAAGTTGGATGCAAAACTGAGATGATACTTGGCCAATAACATGAAAAAATCTGGTGGCCGTCTGATCCAAGGTCAGCTTCTCCACCTTTTTCTTGTTCGTGGGGGGAATCACTCCCCATGGTATCTTCTCGGCTATGGAGGGGCTGCCCATAATGTAGGCCCCGGGTCCGAGAACGATACCAAGATTGGGCGAGCTACCCTCCCTGGGCTTTGAGGAAGGGGTAGCTCCCGAATATGCCGCGTCGCCACCTCTAGTCGCCTTTTTCGTTGGCTCAAGCGAGGAGGCAGTCTCCTTTCCCTTGGGGCTATCAGCTGCTTTGCCCTTCTTACTGGGCGAGCTGGAGGGGCCTTCCATTGGGCAATTCTCGCCAATCACCACTCCCTTAGCCTGGGAGGGTCCCGCAACCAAACCCCCACTTTTGAATTTTTCCACCTTCTCGCCAAGTTTCTTGAGGCTAATTATTTTTGACATAGCTGCAAAATAACACAAATGTCAGACATGGAAATTCAAATGCTAAGAATAGATAGGAGGCAATACCATCCGATTTAAGTTCGGGGGTAGCCCTAAATCCGACCAGGATTTCAATATGTAGTCCGAGCTTGAGCTCGAAACATTGGGTGAAAGTTCTAAGATGGGATAAAATCCTCTTAAGTTCCTCTTTAAGAGGTACTCTACTGATTCATCTCGGGAACAACTGTCTCGTTGAATGTATTCGATACGGGAAGGCCGGGACTCACCTGCGTCGCCCGACGAGCTTGGTGCTCCACCTTTAGGCCACTCCTCGTCCTGATTCTCGGACGCCATGGATGTCGAGGAACCAAAAATCTGACAAAAAGATTTTGACTTTAAAAGCGCTGGTACTGAGTAGCGCCCTCTCTTCTCCATTGAGTTGAAAATCTCATAAAAAATGCCATGCTCGTCCCCGTATAGGCTGGGAGGGTTGTTGCAATGCTTATCTGAAAAGTATATGAAATTAAATGTTAACTATTTAAACGTTTTAGTAGAACAAAAATTATAATAAAAACTAAGACCGACCTTGAATGTCCCATGACATCGGGACCCTTGGGGTACCACCTTCCGGAGATGAACCTTCAGGAAACTCCCAGTCAGTCCCCGAGACAAAAAATAATTTGCTCTTCCAACCTTTGACGTTGCTGGGGTATCCTCCGACGAGGTTCTTTTTGTACCTCGCATTAAAGTATAACCAGCCTTGGTTCGATTTAGGGTTAGTGTTAAGACTAAACAAGTTCC
>BRYE01000003.1:12894512-12899512 GCA_030159115.1 Actinidia arguta var. hypoleuca
TTCTGTACTTACTTAAATTTACTTTTTCTTCAAATAACTTTCTCATATCAAATTATTGACAACGTAACCTACAAGTGCAAACAAAATTACACATGAAATAAGATGTGCGCCTTAAATTTATTTTGAGTGCACAAGAAATACAAATTGTAGATTAGGCTTTGAAATCCATAATCTCTTCCATAACCTCTTTTCGACAGGCCTGCCCTACCTAGTGGGCTGGTCCGGCCCAATGGGTCTGACATGTGTTTCGGATTAACATATTTTGGGCTCGAACCAAAAAGGAAAATGGAGTTTTCTTAAAAAAAAATATTTCTGCAGTCCGAAGATAATTAAGATTTTTGGGTTATTGAAACAAAAATATTTTAAAAAGTTTTTGGGCTTAAAAAATTTGGGTTCAATTAAATTAAGGCTCAAGTTGAATACGTGAATTTAAAAAATATAAATATAAGTTATTCACATTAAAGAAAAATATGATATCTCTTGATTTGAAATTCATGTATCCAAATGGAGCCAAAAAATTTGGGCTATGAATAAAACTTGGGATAGGTTAGAAAAATTTGGTTTTTTAAAATAACAATGTCTGGGCTAAAACATTTTAAACATTTTGAAATAAAAAAAATAAAAATATATTTTGAAAACTTATTTTTCGAAAACACATATTTTTTCCTAAAATACCCCCAATCACTATCTCGAAAAATATAAATAAATGAGACGAGATATTCAAGAAAAAGTACACATTCAATTCGTTCACATAATTTGTCTGTTAATTTCTTACGTCATCGAACAGCGATCCAATCACCAACCAAAATAGAATGTCTACAGCTATATTTGTCAGAAGCCTCAAGAGAGGTTAGTGAAATTTACCCATATAATTAAAAATAAGGTGTAAGGGGGGTGGTATGTACGTACTGGTAATGGATTAGCTTACGTTGGGCTTTCAGACACTAGGGGTTAGGAGGAGCTTATTCAGTGCTTCTCACACGTTGCATAATTGTCTCATGGAGGGGTGTGTTAGCGATGTGTGCACTAATTATGTGTCAGTTGTCTTAATTGTGATAAAAGATATTGATTATTTATTTTATTAGTTGCTTATTTTTGGATTATTTATCTTCTCTCTAACTCTGTTCGCCTCTCGCTCTCGTTCTCGCTCTCTTCTTCACTCATCTTGTTCTTGCCCCAAACATCAGAATGTTTGAAAGAGGAAGACGATTGGTTGTGGTGTTAGGTGAGGGAAGTTGTATTACTTAGACTTGGTGTCAAGGAGTTTGGACGAGTTGTGTTAAGCTTTAACGATGGATGGCTTTGAGGGAGAAAAGAAGAAATCTGACATATGGTTACTACATCGGCGTCTAGGGCATGCTTCCTTTGGTTACTTGAAGAAATTATTTCTTAGTTTATTTGCAAAACTTGATGTTTGTAGTTTCCGGTGTGATGTTTGTGAACTTGCAAAGAGCCATCGTGCTTCTTTTCCATTAATTTTGAATAAAAGTCCAGTCCCTTTTATGATCATACATTTTAATGTTTGAGGCCCATCCAAAGTTATTACTTTGGGTGGATCACGTTGGTTTGTTACTTTTATTGACGATTGTACCAGGATGACTTGGTGTGCTTGAAAAGTCCCAAAGTGAAGTAAACTCATTAATTCAAAATTTTCATAAAATGGTTTATAGTTAGTACAATGCACAGGTTCAGGTTCTCAGTGACAATGGAGGCGAATATTGAGTTCTAAATTTCAATAGTATTTGAAAACACATGAAATTATTCATCAAACTACTTCTTCCAATACGCCCCAACAGAATGAGGTGGCCGAGTGAAAAAATCGCCACTTGTTGGAGGTTGTCTGTGCTTTGTTGATAGAAGCTCATATGTTGTTATCCTATTGAGTAGAAACACTTACCTCTATAGCATATTTGATCAACCGGGTACCCTCCAACACTATTGATTTTTGGACACTTTCCTAGGCTCTCGCTAAAGCGGTTGTTGCCCCAGCCATCCCAAACTTACCTCCCTATGTCTTTGGTTGTGTAGCAATCATACACTTCCATAAGCATCAGCGCAACAAGTTGACTCCTCGAGCATTGTGATGTGTCTTTCTAGGGTACATTGACTATCGAAAGGGGTACCGATGCTATCATCCTCCAACCTAACAAATGTTTGTTACATTAGATGTAGTTTTTCATGAAGACTCAATGTATTTTTCCTCTGAGCATGAACTTCAGGGGGAGTACCAGGAGAAAGTTCAGACTTTAGACTATGATGATCACATATCTGAAGAAGGGGAACTCTTTAACCAGGATGCCGGTAACTTGGATACGAGTGGTATAGATTTGGATGCAAGTGGTGATGAACACGTAGAAACTGAAGTTGTGGCTCCACCTCTATCTGAATACCTCGCACCACAGGTAACTGATACGCCAAATCAATCGCTTGCTGAGGATGTTCTTCCCTTAATGTCTAAACCATCTAGAAAACAGCTACCACCTTGTCACACCAGAGGTATTCCTAAACCCACATATGAACCTGAACTCTCTAGTAAAGTTAAACATCTCATGAGTCATTATGTGTCTAACCATTGTTTGTAAGAATCAAATCAGTCATTTGTATATCAATTATCTATTGTATTTATTCCTAACATTGTGTAGAAAGCCTTAACTGACCCAAGGTGGAAAGCCGCCATGAATGAGGAGATGAAATACTTACAGAAAAATAAAACTTGGGAACTTGGTGACCGTCCACCAGGAAATAAACTAGTTGGATGTCAGTGGTTTTATATTGTGAAGTACAAAACAGATGGTACAATTGAATGTTTTAAAGCGAGAATGGTGGCAAAAGGATACACCCAAACCTATGGTAAAATCAACACAATTCGAGTCTTGTTATCTCTAGCTACGAACCTAAATTGGTCATTACAACAATTTGATATGAAAAACGCCTTTCTACATGGCGAGTTGTCCAAAAAAGTCTATATGAATCTCCCACCTGGATGCATGATACAATAAGTACATTGTCGGAAGGTGTGCAGATTAAAAAAATCACCATATAGGTTGAAACAATCTCTGAGAATGTGGTTCGGAAGGTTCACAAAGTCTATGAGAGCCTTTGGCTACCATCAGAGTAATTCAGACCACACTTTATTCTTGAAACAACAACAGGGTCAGATCACTGTACTTATTGTATATGTGGATGACATGGTGATTACAGGAAATGATTCAGAAGAAATGAAGGCTCTACGGAGTTACTTGTCTAGAGAATTAAAAATGAAAGACCTCAGTCACTTGAAATTTTTTCTTGGAATCGAAGTGTCTCTATCTGATAAAGGACTCTTTTTGTCTCAGAGAAAATATGACTTAGATTTGTTACAGGAAATTGGTATGTCAGCATGTCAACCAGATGATACACCAGTAGAAGAAGGATTGAAGTTATGTGTTGATTCTAATCAAGTACCAGTTGATAAAGGAAGATATTGGAGACCCGTGTTGTTAGAGGTGTGATGCATACCAAGGCGCAAAAGTTTGTGGAGCATGAGGCGAGGCATGCTCCTTATTTAAGCAATGTGCACATTATCGATATAAAAAAAAATATAATGTAGACAACTAATTCAAAGTTAAAACATATGCCAATTGCAATCATAAGTTATAAGCACAAATATATTAAATTTTGAGAAGTATTTACTATCTTAAAAGACATGAAAATTGTTGACCTAATAGGCAACCCAAGAGGGGGGGTGAATTGGATTTTTCAAACTTAATTGGTGATTTATAATTAATTTGCTTTAATAACAATGAATGTAAAATGCTATAAAAAGATTAATGGAAGAAATGCAATAAATGAGCAATAGTGATGATAGAAGAGAGCACACCAAATTTACTAAGGTTCAATCACAACTCGTGATCTACGTCCTCCCAAGACCTCCGCAAGATCTTCTTCCACTATTTGTAATCCGAACTACAATGTGGGGGTTGGTTGTTCAAGTGCCCAACTCACTTTTACACCAAGTGGTTTTGTCCAAGCTCCACTAAAACTTCCTAGTGTTTTACTTACAAGAGGAAACACTCAAACTCTTAAGTGTTTGGCTTTCAACAAGAGAAACACTCAAAAACTCTCACCAAGTGTTTTTGGTCAAGTCACACTCAAACTAGCAAGGATGAAAGTATAGAGGTTTTAAGATGATCAAGGACTCTCTCAAATAGAGTGGATAAGGATGTAGTATCACAATCAATGCTCACACAAAGGGACAAGAAGAATATTCAAGGATTCTTGACTTTGAAGCTTGTAGGATGAAATCAAAATACTTAGGATCATTCCCCTTGTATGATAAATGCCCTTGGAGACTTGTATTTAATGGCTTGAGTGAAGAGTGTACCGTTGGTGGTAGTTGGGAGGCCATTAATGTTGTATCAGATATCTCTGCGTTTGAAAATCTTCCCGTTGGGTGTCGACACTTCTTCATGGTGTCGACACTTCACATGTGTCGACACATTGCTTCATGGTGTCGACACTTCAACTCTTCTGTTCTTGCCTTAAAATTGTCTCCAAGTGCTTATCACGGTGTTGACACTTTCCGTCAGAAAATCCTTCTTTGGCTATTGACTTTTGGTGCTGATGTAGGTGTCGACACTACTTGATTCCAGTTTACACACTGTCATTTGGTGCTGATGATGGTGTCGACACATCTCTTCTTCAGGGTACTGTTTTCAGCTTCTGACATTTGGTGCTGATTATGGTGTCGACACTTTCCTTCAAAAACTTCTGAAATTGAGCACTGACGATTGGTGTCGATACTGGTGTCGACACTTGGTCTTCAAAAAAGTCTTTAGTGAGTAGCTACTGACATTAGGTGTCGATATGTGGTGTCGACACTTTGTCTTCAGAAAGTCCACTGACATTTGGTGTCGATTCAGGTGTCGACACTTTGTCTTCAAAAAGTCCACTGACATTTGGTGTCGATTCAGGTGTCGACACTTTGTCTTCAAAAGTCTTCAGTGAGTAGCTACTGACAT
>BRYE01000003.1:12942012-12944512 GCA_030159115.1 Actinidia arguta var. hypoleuca
TTCAATTTTAAGTGTAGTTTTCTTTTTTTTAAAAAAAAAAATGACCTTCATTCTAAGATTTATTAGACTAATCTTTTAATACATTTAATTAATATCACAAAAATTTAAAATCAAAACTCTTTTGTCACACCAGACAAAAATATATCTGTACTTTCTATAACTTTTCTTATTTCTCACTACACATTAGGGGAGTCCAAAATACCCGTCGAACCCGAGAACTGAACCGAACCGACCTCATTGGATTGCTCGTCCGGTTCGGTTCTCGGGTCTATAATTCTTTTTATCCAGAACCGACCCGACTCAAAGGAGAACTGAATACGGAATCGATATATAGACCCGAGAATATATTAATATGGTTCTCGGGGTAATTCGGTTTGTATTATTTTAAATTATGTTAGATGTTGGTTTGTATTATTTTAAAAAATATATTATTATGTAGGAGTTATATGTATTTTTTAGTGTTCACCAATTTTTTAAATGAATTGGGTCAACCCGACCCGGCCCGACTTAACACGCCCCTGAAAGAATTGAAGAACCGACCCGGTCAGTTCGATTCTTTCGAATGGTCGAATCGATTCTGGGTGTAACTCAGACTAGACCCAACCCGACCCATGTCCACCCCTACTGCACCCCCACCAATTCTTATCCTCTTTGACAACTAGCATCGGCGTCTGGATGCCATTTTATGGCCAACGACTTTTTCATAGAATCTTTGGTGACTTCCTCGACAAACCTCTGACGACTTTCTGGCGAACTTTTATAGAGATAAATTTTATTACTGGAAAGTTCACCAGAAAGTCAAATAATAATTTTTCATTATTATCATTTCAAAATATCTATAAAGTTTACTATTTCAAAAAATCAATATTACTATTTTGAACAATAAAACTTAACTATAAACTTTTAATAATTTTTTACCACAACAAAACTCGCCCGAACATAAACAGACGTTGCCATTCAAACGGATATAATTAAATGTTACAATTAAATTTAATTGTTCAAACAAATAAACTTAATGATTAAAAAATATAAATTTAACTGTTAAGATAAAAGCATAAACTTAATCGATAATTCGAACAAATAAACTTAGCTATTACAAATAAAATTGATTGTTCAAACAATTAAATTAATTGTTACAAATAACTGTAATTATTTCGTACAAATAAATTTAACTCTAAACTTTTAATAATTTTTCAGTTCATAAAACAAAAAAAATAATTTGTTCAACATTGATTTTTTAAAAAACAAACATCAACACATCATAAATAAATACAAAAAAACTTTATTTAGAGAGAAAAAAAGACTCGATCCCTGTGGAGACGGTGGTGGCGGTAGGCCGTGATAATATTGTATATCTTAGATATGAGATAGGAAGTACAATGAAGGAAATGCGTTAGTGGTAGCAACTGCAATTTTAGTTTCGTAGTAATGGCGATAAATGTGGTGTGGTCTTGGAGCAGCCGGGGGTGATGAAAAATTGTGATGGTATTCTAGATCTCAAATTAGAGAGAGATCTGCAAACAGGGGTGGAGACGACGATGTGACTGTGGTGGTAATGGTTATTTGATTGTAGTAGAGAGAGAAAGTAAGAAAGATGTTGAGATATATTTTTACATATATTTTTTTTTGGTCTTTTATATTATAGGTTATGAAATGAGGATAATAGTATCCAATAATAAAAAATTTACGTATAAGCTTTAGTTTTATATACCTTAAACCAAATATCTTTTAATTTAATAATTTTTTTTATTATTCATAAAAATAACGTAAAAGACAGTTAAAAGTAACCCGGTGTAATGTAACTTTCTTGTTGGACTACTAACCTTTTAAATTTATTTTTCTATTGTTTCAATGGGCTATAAGCTTTCTATTAAAAGGAGGAGCGAATGAAAGTACAAACGATGATTCAAATGCGATAAATAAGCTACAGGCCAAAAACTAGTCGTGGTAAAAAGTTGCCATCCCATGAATGATAGATAATCGGACATTATTTCTTTCCACATTTCTCTCTCATCGGTGTAAGTGAAAACAGAACTCATGTATATTGCAAATAAAAAAATAAAATAAAATAAAAATATTTCCATTCGGGGAGTTATAAATTTGTAAGGCGACATATAATTAATGCATTAAAATTCGAATTTAAATGTATTATTTTTAATGTTATCCCCTCTACTTTCAAATAAATTTATAGCTATTTATTAAGAAATTTATTAAGAGATTGATATTTTTAGAAATTTATAATTTGACTTTTTGAAATGGACAATTTTTTAAGTTTCCAAATTCAAAAAATACACCAATAATAGAGAACCAACAGAGTCATTGAGTATATGAATTTATGTGTCACTTTTGAAAAACCTTTTATTTTTATATTAAAATAGAAAAGTCTGGGATATCATAGCTTTTAATAAAAAAAAAATAATAACTTTTAACAAGATTGTATTGATATGTTTTTATGTTTTTATAATAGTATCCAATAATAAAAAATTTATAAATTTTGATT
>BRYE01000003.1:12959512-12962012 GCA_030159115.1 Actinidia arguta var. hypoleuca
ACATGTCAAGCTCTCACATTGTCACACCCCTCACTTTTTAGATATTTTCTCGCATTAATATTGAATTAACACAAGCTAGTATTCTTCAATATATATGTACACACAATTAGAATCATTTTATTATTTAATACGTTGATCCCATATTATCCATTTGATGTCCCGTTCAATGCTAATGACAATGTTTATGCAAACTGCCAAAAATTATTATCAATCAAATAAAAAATACAAAGCTAATTGGATCTGGATTATTCGCATATAAAATCTAAATAGTGAGATGTAGTTCATTCGATGTAGGCCCACCTGAATTTATCTCAATAATTTAAATCATCATTTTTGCAATACTCTTTATAAGTAGATTATTTCATTCTCCCTCCCTTTTATAATTTTAGTTGTTTTGAAACCCAATTTTCTAAGAAGACATGTAATAGGATGTACTTTCCTAATTAATTTTCGATTTTTATAGAGAGTATTTTTTACAATTATTTATAGGGTGAATTCCGAATCAGTTGGTATTACAAAAGATATTATGAAATATATGAAACAGTGCAAGCAATATATATTCAATAATATATACTATCTTTATGTATTTGGTATTATTTTTTTCTAGTATCTACTGATCTGAAATTTTACCTTATTTATGCCCAAAAATATAACGAAGAACGAAAACCAATGGCCAATGGAAAATTTTGATGATCAGTTTAGGAAACCGACAATGCATGTAAATATAGGGAAGAGAGAGGGGTAAATAAGTCCAAGACTTCGTCCAAAGCAGTTGCAACTTGATCCTCAACTTGCAAGTCCGGCGTAATCTGTGCGTGCCAATAATCAATTCCTCTCTCTCTCTCTCTCTCTCTCTCTCTCTCTCTAAATTAAGCTTTTCAGTTTTCTCCAGGAATGACCATACTAGTACCATAACACAAGTGGCCTAGTCCCCCCTCTCTCTCTCCTCACATACATACATAGATACATATAATCAAGTCTCTTATAACACATCTATTCTGGACCTTGAGAGAGAGAAACGAGGAAAAAATGCCTACACCTCTACACCTCCACAGAATCACCACCACCACCGCCACGTCAAACTGTCACAAACAATCTCAATCTCAAACCATATGGCGAGTGTCTCCGACGGCTTCCGTGCCTGACGACGCCGTAGTCTACCACACTCACGCGGTGGGGGCCAACCAGTGCTGCTCAGCGGCGGTGCAGGTGATCGCCGCCCCCGTTGCCGCCGTGTGGTCAGTGGTCCGACGCTTCGACAAGCCCCAGGTCTACAAGCACTTCCTCAAGAGCTGCCGCGTCCTCTTCGGGGACGGCCACGTTGGGACTCTCCGGGAGGTACGTTTGAATTTTAATTTCCAAAATTTCAATTAAAAACTATTTAAAAAATATGTACTTTTTTAAGAACACTTTTTATTTTTATGAGTACGATCATTGTGTCTTTTCATAGACAAATTATCATGGGTTCATTTAAAAATAAACACCACCGTCTTTATATATATAAACTATGTACATAGCGGTTAAGATTAGTACTCTACATTTGAGTAAAAAAGTATTAAAAATATATTATTATGAGCAAAATATATATAAATATTGGTGAAAGTGTATTGAGATTTTTAAAAGTGCATATTGATAATCGATGAATTTTTAGATCTTTTAGCAAATGCGATGCATTATAACTTTTAGAGTTTCTTCGATGCGCGATTGATGGGGTGGCATTGTTGCTCAACTTAGAGTAAAAACTAATTATTGAAAAGTATATATCCAAGAAGCATCTTGATAAAACTTCTTAAAAATTAGTTGTTGTTTGTTGCTTTCTTTAAGTTGTTTTGGCTCATAAATAAAAAATAGAAACTGTATCAAATAAATTGATTATCAGTGAATGTTCATGCGATGCGTGTGCAAGATAGGTAACATAATTGATTCTTAAAATAGATTGATTTTGTTATTTTTATTTATTTAAGCTTTATTGTAATCAAAAGCAGTTACAAAAAATTGTGAATGATAATTCTGGCATAAAAAAGTATGAATTAATTTCAAGAATCTATCTATCTATATCAAACTGTGTTGTTGTATTTTTAATAATAATATATATATATATATATATTGCTGATCAACAGGTCTATTTAATAGGCTATAAGTTTTATTTGGGTCAATTTTCGGAATCCATTTTGAAAGCATTAATTATCCACCAAATAATTTTTTAACAAATTATTCCGCACAACTAATTCTGATTAGAATTGAAGAAACAAGATTTCCCTACTTATTTTGGCATGATTCATTTTTTTGGTTTCAAAGTTGTGTTTATTGTTTTATTAAATTTCTCCAGGTCCATGTGGTGTCGGGGCTACCGGCGGCGAACAGCACCGAGCGCCTCGAGATCCTCGACGACGAGAGACACGTCACCAGCTTCCATGTCGTCGGTGGCGATCACCGTCTAAACAATTATCGGTCCGTCACCACCCTCCACCCGTCACCGAGTGGGTTTGGGACAGTTGTC
>BRYE01000003.1:12967012-12972012 GCA_030159115.1 Actinidia arguta var. hypoleuca
ACTATCCAACGTACTATCTAAATTAGCTAGCTAGATATGGTGGAGCTCATCAGGTGACGATATTACTAGTGTTATCTAATATAGGATGGATCTAGGGTGGCAATAGGATAGTATTTTTATTCAAAGTTTTTAAAAAAACTTTAATTTTATAGTAGTATTATCTTACAATATTTTTAAATTATATAAGTTCGTCATTCTAATATCGAGATTTATGTTATATTTTATGTGTAAATTACAAATTCTATGTTTATATGTATATTTGTCTTCACATAATTAAACTCTTGTGTCCATTCCCGATATAAGATGAGACATTGTATTAAAATGTGTTGGCATTTACACTTACAGAAAGGCCAAATTACTTTCTAATTTTTGGGCGAAAAATTCAAGGTTGCTTTTAATTTACCAGTTAATCAAAGCAGGAACATTTGAGTAAAAATTGTGTGCGCACGCACACGCGTTTGAGAGAGAGGAAAGAGACTGGTGAGAAATGGAGCTTGCAAGTTACGTACTTCTGATGAGACGGAGACATGCTGGTAAAAAAAACTCTGGTCTTCTTAGCATCCATGTTCTTCCCAACCCATCTCAACATACTCTTCATTCCCATACGATAAGCGTCCTCGGTTGATAGCTCCACAATATCTTTCACTTCATCATCAAAAGACCCTTGCCTGTACACAATTTAATCGAGAATGCATGAGACTTAATTCTCGATGATGGAACGAAAAAACAAATTGTGAAACAAAGGGCAATAAATTAATTACAAGATCTTGAAATTGGGCCCAGTCATCCACCAAAGATAGGTATTGAACACCAAAATATCAGCTCCTTTCCAGTATCGTCCGTGCTTATTTATCGACCCTCTTCGAACGAGTCTATCCGATACTCTATGTATTACAGCATCGTCTGAGTTTGATTCGAGAAGGAATGGTGCCCAGTAGAATTCAATGGTTGCATTATAATCCTAAACACAAACACAAAATAAATAAATAATTTTATATACAAAAAATGTCATGAAAGCAATTACTAATGAATGTCCAGTTCCCATTTTGATGGTCTTAGCCATTGATTTTTCCTCTGTCTATGCTATTCATTAAAAAAAATCAGATTTGTCAATCTATTTTTTTCTATGTGCGCTTACGAGTAGGAGCCTAAACATGAACAGATTATCAAAGTGGAACCTGTTGTGGATCCCAAGGACCGGACAACTTCGTTCGGTCCAGATTTGACCCGCAGTGAATACGCTCTCTTCATAATTACATTAAGAAGCAAAGTTATTTAATAGGGTAATGTTATGATCATCACATTTCATTACCGTAAAATATAATGTTCACCAACCTTGTCACCATACATACCCCACACAACACTTATAATGAGTCGTATAAAATGCCAATGTTACATAAATATAGCTACCATAGCGTTATTGTTCTAATTTTCTGTTACCTTGGCTGTGAAAATGGTTAGGGAACCGTTAGTTTCCATGGATTTGGACTCTTCAGGGAGGAGTCTGTGTAGAAGACAGACCATGGAAACGTATTGGCCGCGGTTCAGAGAATCCCCCACAAACATCATCCTCTTCCCTCGAAGTGTCTCCAGCATTAATGTGGCATTGAAACTGCAAAATTTGTAATTACACGAACGCATTGATCAGAACCGTTCATATTGTTGGCTTCAAGGAGTAGATCATTCAAAAAACAAATCAAACTCAATAGACATCCGTAGCCACACGATCAGATCATGTGTCATGAGAAAAAAGAATGGAATTTATGATTTTGAAAGTAAGTTGTAGTACAAATATGATCTGATTATATAACTGTTAATATCTGATCAATTTAAGTTTTTGCATGGGTTATGTACTCAACAAGTCGTTCAAATTAAACAATGTCGATCGCATTATTGAAACCGAGACGGACACAATATGATACGGGCAATAGGTACTGCGCCCATATATCTCAAACAAGGAAGGATTAGAGTAAAAATAAAAAAAAAGGAAAAAAGAACACCAAGGCTTTTCCTTTTTTTGAAAAAATTAAATAAGAGACCTACTATACCTAATCGCCAACTACCAATTTTTTTATTTTTTTTTATTTTTTCAGGCAAATTATGAGGTAAATTGTATTTGTATCTTAATCAATTCCTAATAACATGCAGCTTCAGTGACTATGTTGATATGTTTGTAGTGGTTGTTAGGTGGTGAGTAGGTAGCTGTTTTGGGGAGCTCTACTGGATGTGTTAGAGCTTGTCTGGGATCAATTGGGTTATTTTTGTCTCGATCAAGTTTTTCTTACTTTTTGGTCAAATTGTTTTAATTTCAGATTCATATCTACTAGAGGAATCTGGAAAAAAAAACTACAAAATAATCCCTAAAATCTAAATTAATCCAAAATTAAGTTATTTTTCTTTTCTAATTCCTATAATCAAGGCAAACCGAAAAATAAAATTTGATCAAAAGATTAAAAAATTCACTAAAAAAATTATTCAATTTATCCCAAAAGAAACCTTGCTAGTGTGTTTAATGTGAAGTGAAATGTTGACTCATTCAAAGGGAGTGCAATTATGTTTTCTTCTAAGTAAATCTCACACATTTTCACCAATTAAGTAAAAGGTAATATTTAAGTGAGTAAATATAATCGCACTCACTCAAATAGTAAGCTCCAAAGAGCAAGAGAGAAGAGGATACAACCTCACAGATAAATTGGGCCCAACAACCCACAACTTTCTCACTTATCTCCCATGCAACAATCTCGTGGATCTCACAATTTAATATGGGTGGACTATAAACTCTTGTTTCAGAAGCTATTTTATGAAAAAATTTAAGTTGATATTTGTTATATGATAAAATCATATATATTTTTAATAAATGAACGGTTTATTGTAAAAATAATACTTGCAACTTAAATAAAAATAATCCGATTTATGTGACTACTGATATTTGATTAAATTATTTTTTTATAAAGATGATCTTCTACTTATGTTTTACAAAATGAACGGTTTGAATCATCAACGTAGTTTGGAATTTGCCTCTATCAAGCTAGCTTGATAGTATTAGAGAAGCTATTTTCCTTTAAGATTCAAAGTGCAATTTATCCAAAAATTTTGTTTGGGAAGCGGTTCGAACTAGTACCTAACATGCTAACACCAATAGACAGACCAATAATATAACTTAGAGAGATTGTACATATGTGTAAAAATATATGTGTTTGTATTGTTTTCATAGTCAAATTCCTTATGGCGTGTAGCCGTTGAACTAATGTGTCGATCGAGAAGGTTTAAAAAATGTCGCTGGCCGGCGGGCCCTATGGCGAATTTTCCCAACGCATCCAAAGTGACGGAATCTTCACTCATGCTTAAACACTAAAAAAATCCAGTTTTAATGAGCACAAAACCAGATGACGGATCTAAAACAATGTGATAATGCCTTATTACTATGCAGAAATCAAAAGGCATATATATACCTTGGAAGAGAACAACCGTGAGGTTGCCATCGCCAGAACTGGTAGTCCTTCTCCGGCCGGCCGTGCTCTTGACACGTCAGCTGCGGCTGTATGTACGGACACTCCGATTCCTTGTAAAGCGGCCGGTTCTCCTCGTCCCACACCCACTTTCCGCTGAACACGTCGCACCCTTCCTCGGTCCGTCCGATCGAAAACGGCAACTTCACTCTCTTCTTCTCTGTACCCAAAATGGTAAAGCATCAATATCTCACCTTATAGAAATAGAAACGTTATACTGAAAATACAGAATGACGCAATAAATTTCATATTTAAAAAAAAAAATGATTTTAAACTTGTAAAATCTAAGACTACCCATTTGGATGAAAATATTATATAAATTTTCTGTTTTTCTATCATTACTCCTTAATTCTATCAATTTAAAGTAAAGGGCCGTCGAAGTGGCTCAAGATTTAGAAAACGCCATTACAACATCATTTGTGTCGAGAATTCTTAATATATTTTACTCTAAAAATTCTATATACAAAATTATCTGTTAATTAAAATCATTCAAAATTTCATTTGCCAAATCTTATGGATTGAAATGATAACACAACAATCTGCCGCAACATTTTGTATAGATTAATTATCTATACGATTTTTCTTTTTGACAAAAAAAGGCAAAAAATAAAAAATATTTGTTGGATTGATGACTCACCGGCAGGTCTCTTGACGGATTGAGTAGAGTTATCGAGCTGGCTAAAAATACAGCTGAAGTCTTCGGTGTAGAGGATGGTAGCGAAGATGATGAAGGCAAAGAAGGTGAAAAGGTAGTAAGGAGAGAGACGGGCCTTTCGGAGGAGGGAGGAGGACGTTGGCGGTGAAGAGGAGAGAGGTGTCTTCATCTGTTGGGAAATTAATCTATTCTTATGAAAAGGGTTACGAGAGAGATGTTGTGAACGTGTGTGCAGTGTGGTAGACTAAATACAGGGAACCATATTGGTTGTCCAAGTCAATGATATGAAATGTCATGATAAATATAAAAACAGAAACGAACCAAAAATATTTCTGCTGTGTTGAATCCACCTAAGAAAAGGATTTGTCTGACCGGCCTCCCTCTAACTTATGGATCTCCTTTGACTTATATTTTTTAGTTGTGTCTGGTTTAATTTTTTTAATTTTTTTTTTGTTGGACGGATGATTATTTTGGTCTGATTATTTAGGGTTGATTTGGCCTAATTTTTTTAATAAATTCAATCGCCATTAATGATTTTTGTATTAATTCATAATAAAAAAATTATTGAATAAACATGAGTTGAGCTCCGATTAACTCTAACGTACATGACAACCCATTTTATTCCCAATCAAATGCTAGGCAGACTAGTGTTTTGATGACAACATTGCGGGTTGTTTGTGTGAATTGTTTTTTTCCATCAGGATTGAACCTAGGTTGTCAATGGGTCATGAGTCCATGTTATCCACAGATGAACAAATTGGATGGTCAATTGGCCTTCTGGTCAATTGATTTGGATCATTAAAATGAATTCAAAATAGAGTTTAAAAATATTTAAA
>BRYE01000003.1:12977012-12979512 GCA_030159115.1 Actinidia arguta var. hypoleuca
ACTCTTTGCTTGAGTAAATTCTCCACCACCTCAGTAGTCGCAACTCACACCGTTACTTGTCGCCAAAGCTACCAACATCTCTCTCTCTCTCCCTCCCTCTTTTCCCAATGGGCCTCTCAGCAACCAGGCATTTCTCACACCTCAGATAGGTCGATCTCAATCCTCAATATATCGTTCAATTATCAGTTATGTAATTCACTTCTAGCACCTCTGTTTTCCGACAGATATATGGATTAGTGTTCGATGAATGATTTTAAGAGGTATTAGTATTAGTACAGTTGGTTATGATGTGTTCGTATGGAGGTTTTGTGGAAATGCTGACGTGAGATGAGGTTGGGAAAGATGTTTACGGGATTTTTTGGGGAGGCCTTTGGAATTCATGGGTCATAATAATGGTTTCGGTTGCTCTTCGTTCTTGATTAATGAAAACATCCTTGGCACCTTATGAGAAATCAAAGTTTTTGGGTACTGGGGGGAGTATGGTCGCAAGGCTGAAACTTAAAGGAATTGACGGAAGGGCACCACCAGGAGTGGAGCCTGCGGCTTAATTTGACTCAACACGGGGAAACTTACCAGGTCCAGACACAGTAAGGATTGACAGACTGAGAGCTCTTTCTTGATTCTATAGGTGGTGGTGCATAGCCTTTGGTTGGAGTTTAGGGTGGCAGATACTTTCTGGGTAACAGATGAGACATGCAACTTAGTAGTTTTCTGATTTTAATTTCATTTTTTCATATTATGAAAACATTAACTTCGTTAAAACGTGAACCAAAACTAACTTTGTCTGCAACGTGACATTTTAGACTACAAGTTGTAAACCAATTCTTTGAAAATCCGCTTAGAACTGTGATGGGCGCATAAGGCTCAGATTTCTGGTGCTACATTTGTGGATTGTTTACGAGGTTAAGTTGCTATATTAGAAACATTTATTAGTCCAAATTATTTCCATATACAGGGTTCAGTTTCTTTTCAAGTGTAATGTGTAAACAAAAGACTGATATGTTCACCAAAAATCTCCCAAATCAATACAATCACATCCTATGCTTAAATGTCTTCTCAATTATAAAGTTTTCCATTTAGGTTATGTATTGATTTGGGACGTAATTTTGGAAGTGAAGAATTTAGGAAGAAATGGGTTTTCAGGGTTTTTAAGGAGATCGTTGTAGCTTGTCCAATTCCTAAAATTCTTAAAGAACAAAGGAAACATGGAGATCAATAATGGTTTTGTTACAGCCTAATATAATCTTTCCTAATGGATTCATCAAGTGGTTATGGATAAGTGCCAAAAAAACATCACGATTGACTTGGGAGGGTTTTTTATAGTCCATTAATAAGTACTTACTATGAAAAAGTTCCAACGAATTTTCTGTCATAGTTGCCTGCTACTGTGAGATTGCACACTGCCCATGCAAAAACTTGCGAAGAGTTCTTTTGAGTATAGAATATTTTTTTGAGTTGAGTACAAATATAAATACTCATGGCTTGGCATCTAAAAGTTCCATCTCGTCTTCCAAATACAATGACATATAATAAAATGAGCAAGGTGAAGTCAAAAAATTAGCGTGTGGGAGGAAATTAGTTTAAGTCAAAAAATAGCATGATTTCTCTTTACTCAAGTTGTGCTCAACGAATTTGTTTCTAGATTGAGGTTACCGCATAAAAGTAGCAACTGGATGCCTAGTTGTCCTTACCCTTGGAAAATAGACAACATGGTTTACGGAGCTCTAGCTCTGAACAAACTCTACAAAGTAAGATGCCATAATGAAGAGATGATTAAGATCTCTAATTCCCTTATCAACAACCAAACTCGACAACTATGAATCTCTGAATTTTGTTGCATCTAATATGTCATTGCTGCATCTCTGGCCCACTCAGCCAAACACAAAAGGGCAGATTCAGTAGCAGATTTTATTGTTACAAGAATGGCTAGTCATACTAGAGGCGTAAGGCCCGTAATAGAGTTTCCCCTCATCCCACTCAAAGGTATGCCAGATGCTAAGAAGGCACTGGTCTACAGGGTTCTGGAACTTTCACTCATCAACAACGGAGGAACACGAAATAATGTCCTAAGTGAATAGCCACCTATTCCATGTTGTAAATTTTATTGTTTGGGCATATTTGATTTCATGGCCATCTAGTTTGAACACATTATCTACCTAACCATCTACTGACACACAGAGGGATCATTTGTTCCCTAGCATTGAGTGTATCTGAGGAAGTTGACTGTTAACATTGACCAGACACAATTCCATCCCACAATAGTTCAGTGTCAAAAATGTGAAACTTAGTGTAATTGAAGAAGCTGTCATTGACCACACTGAATTCTGTCCCACGATAGTTCAAAGGGTAAAACATGTGATAAAAAATGTGAAACAGAAATAATGGATTATACTTGTTAAGCAGAAACATTTTAACACGTGAAATAATGGATGGATAGCAATCTATATGGGAAACATACGAAAAGTTGAAGTTCAGAGAGAAAACATACATCTATACCATG
>BRYE01000003.1:12984512-12994512 GCA_030159115.1 Actinidia arguta var. hypoleuca
AATATTGGGTTATTCTTCTAGTCTACTTCACGTATATTTGGGATAAATTTGTTTATTTTTAGTTATTTTTGTTTTTTTAATATTTTTTATTTTTTTTGGTTCATGGATATATGATGAATCAAGAAAATAATAACAATTATTGTGGTAAAAATCTGGGCGAGCAACCAACAATCAGAATTGCTTCTTAACCTTAGCATTGGACATTGGCAAGTACTTGGGTGACCTGTGCAGAATAAAACAAACGTAATCGACTGGGGTGAAGCCGCTCAAAACCCCTCTGGCGTGTGAATCAGACCAAGGCGTCCAGGAGATAATCAAATGTTGTATGGGCGAGCACAATAGGAAAAGTGTATGTGGTGCCTGTGTTGAGCGTACCTTTTTATTATGTAGGAATGGCCTTTATATATGCGGAGACTGGAGATCCATGGGAGGATAATCAGAAGAAATTCCCAAATAACCATGTTTGGAAAGTGTATCCCTAAAATATAGGAGAGATGATAGGCGATTGCCATACGGAGAGTAGCCTGCAATTGTAGGGATTGTGATGGATATTGTCTTCCGATTCAAGCGGAATTCTCTTGGAGGCGAATTATGACCAGGTAGAGTAACTAAGAAGTACTCTTGAGTAGGCGGAATCCTTGTGGAGATAGAGCCTTTCTAGAGAGAGTATCTGGTCTAGCGACGTAAATGACCTCGCCTCAGGGCAATCTAGAGAAAGGTTTGTATATATATCGGCGAAATGATCTCTTGACAATAACGCTATGAGCGATCAGGACCAGATTGGTGCTGTGGCAACGTGGCCAACTCATTGTAGATAAGTGATTATTTTACCCACAACAGTAGCTCCTATTCGGAATGCCGAGATGAGACGAGGAATTTAAAGAGTAATTGGCGAAATAATCGCCTACTGGTTAGGTGGCCACGTAATGATGAGATGTCGGTAACAAACTACCACGTGGATGAGGGCATTAAATGTTGAAATGGCAGCGCATTGATGATGCTTTTGGAGGGAACGACGAAATGTTAAGAGACGTTTTTGGCGGGAATGGAAGTTATGAGCTCAGGAGTCAATGCGTCGCATGATCTGAGACGTTGGAGTATTTCAATTTCTGCCTTTGGTATTCCCTATATATATAGGAGTTTACCCATTTGTACACATTTTTATGCTTGCGCTTATTGAATTGTTGCCCTCATTCCAATTTTCTCATCGCCCATATTTGTGGTCACCTCCTTGCCTGAAGCTCAGTAAGTGCCTTAACCCACCTTAGCTTTCATTTTTATAGTTTATGTCCCATAAGCCCGAAGTAGTTCATTTAGAAGACTTAAAGGATTCTCTACCCTCTTGGGTGTCTAACCATTTAGGAGAATGATCATCATATATAACAAACGAAGTGAATTTATCCCCTGAATCACCTATGGAGGATCCTTCAATCCCCGAGGTCAACCCTCTGGTCGCCATCCATCCCTTAGTTGAGAAGGAAACCAATATTATGACCTCGAGTAACTGACTCTACTTAGGGAATCTTATTTTTTTCCTCAAAGCGTACAAATCAGGATTCCTAAGGAGGGGGAGACTATAACTTCAATCCACCTAGGCGAGGTGGCCTTTTATGAGGTTGCCTTCCACGCGGGCCTCAGATTTCCCATTCACCCCCTGATTAGATTAATTTTATAATTTTATAACATTTGCCTTCTCAGCTCGTACCCAACTCGTGGTGAAGTGTTGTTTGCGCAATGGCGCTGTGGCGGGCATATAAATATGACATGACCCTTTCTGAGTTTAGGAACTTATTTAGCCTAAGCACCAACCCTAAAACGAACCAAGGCTAGTTATATTTTAAGGCGAGGTACAAAAAGACTCTCCTCAGAGGGTACCCCAACAACGTCAAGAGGTGGAAAAGCAAATTTTTTTTTTTCTTGAAAATTGAATTGGAGCTTCCAGAAGGTTCATCTCGGGAAGGTGGTAGCCCAAGGGTCCCAAAGTCGTGGGGCATTCCAGTTTGGTTTAAGTTTTTGTTATAGTTCACTTTCCTAAAGTGCTCAGTAGTTAACACTTGGACTTTATTTCCAGATAAGCGTTGCAACGATCCGCCCAGGCTATATGGAGACGAGCCAAAAGTTTTCAACAAGATTTTCAACTCGGTGGAGAAGTAGGGGCACTACTCAGTCCTAGTTCTTTTGAAGTCCAAATTTTTTTGTCAGGTTTTTGGTTCCTCGGCACCCATAGTCTCTGGGAATCAGGGCGAGGAGCGGCCCGGAGGTGGAGCACCGAGCTCGTCGAGCGATGCGGGTGAAATCCGCCTTTCCCGTGATGAACACATTCAGCGAGATAGTAGTTCCCAAGATGAATCAGTAGAATACCTAGGAACTCTCGAGAAGAAACTAAAGAGGATTTTTTCTCATTTTCCTGATCTGACCTTGCTAAGGTGGTCAGAGGGAACGTTCGTGATCCCATTTTAGAATTTTCACCAAATATTTTGAGCTCAAGCTCGGACTCCGTAAGGGAATCCTGGTCAGATTTTAGGCTACCTCCCAAACTTAAATCGAATGACACTGCCTCTTGTCTATTCTAAACGCTTGAATTTCCATGTCTTATACTTGTATTGTTTTAGATCTATGTTAAAAAAAGAATTAGCCTCAAAAAGCTTGGCGAGAAGGTTGAGAAATCCAAAAGTGGGGGTTCGATAGTGACGCCTTCCTCAGCTAATAGGGTGGTTATTGGCAAGAAACGTCTAAGGGAAAGCCCTTTCAGCTCACCCAGTAAAAAGGCCAAGGCGACTAAAAGTCCCAAGGAAAAGGAGGTTGTCTCCACGCTTGAGCCAAAGAGAAAGGCGACCAAGGCAGGCGTCGCAACGTGCTCAGGAGTTGCCCCTTTTTCAAAGCGTGGGGAAGGAAGTTCGCCCAATCTTGGCACTGTCCTCGGATCTGGGGCCTCCATTATGAGCAGCCCCTCCATAGCCGAGAAGATATTGCGGGGGGTGATTACCCCCGTAGACAAGGAAAAGGTGGAGAAGCTGACATTGGATCAGACGGCCACTAGATTTTTCTATGTTATTGGCCAGGTATCACTTCAGTTCTGCATCCAATTTTACCTTTTGATATTTTATACTCGGGTTGTTCTTAAAAAAATTATTTGTAGCAAGCATTTGTGCTCGGCTCTTCCCTTGTAGTTCAGAGCAGGGAAGCAGGAGATGAGGTGTCCTTCCAGCAAGGACGAGTAGCTTCATTGGAGAGCGAGATATCTCGCCTCCAAAAGCTATCTGGCGAGCTGGAACAACAACTGGCTGATGCATGATCTCGGGAGTAGGATTCTGCGGACGAGGCAGGCAAGTATCGTAATGAACGGGACGACATGGCTGACAAGCTCGAGAAATCAGGTCTTTTGGTGGTGGAGTTCCAAGAGGTCGTGTCCCGAGCCAAAAAGTTTGTTGTAGATGAATTCAAGTCCTCGTCCGAGTTCCTGAAAATGGTTGAAGACTTTGCCTCCAAGTACTTCGATGAAGGATTTGATTTTTGTAAGCGACTTATTGTCGGTGTTATGAATTAAGTTTTATAAACTGGTGAACTCAATTCTGTAACCCACTTTTCATAATGAATGAAAGCATTTGTTCTCTTTGTTATGGTATTTATTGTCGGTGTTATGAATTAAGTTTTATAAACTGGTGAACTCAATTCTAGTGCTTTAAAAATCTGATTTATCGGCGATTTAAAAATAGCATTTTTGGCGATGGCGACGTCATTCATGGCGATCAAGACGCTTTAATGTCAATGGATATTCTCGACATTGGATACCTTTTGTCATTATCTAATGAATGGGCATATTTGATATTGGCGACACGCAAAATGGCGATTTAGACGCCTTATCATTCTTTAATGAATGGGCGGACTTGACATAGGTGACATCCGCACTGACGATCAAAAAGCCTTATCATATCGTAATGAATGGGCAACCTTGACGTTGGCGACATCCACAATGGCGATCAAGACGCCTTATCATATCGTAATGAATAAGCGATCTTGACATTGGCGACATCCACAATGGCGATCAAGACGCCTTATCATATTGTAATGAACAGATGATCTTTATATTGACGACATCCATATTTAACGGCAACATAATTTCTGATGAGAAATTCAGGGAAGAAATTTTATTAAATATATGAAGATGGGTGATTATAAAATAATTAACAATACAAAATGGAGCATCTGACGATGTCATTCTTGGCGACCAAACGAATTACTAGTTGTACTTCTTCAAGTGTTTGGCATTCCAAGGGTGGGGAAGGGCTCTTTCGTTCATATCTTCCAACCAATAATTTCCGGGTTTAAATACTTTGATAACTTTGTAGGGGCCTTCCCAATTAGGACCGAGCTTCCCTGCATTCGGTTCCTTCGTGGCCAAGGTAACTTTTCTTAGAACTAGGTCGCTTGAAAATAAAGATCTATGCTTGACCCTTTGATTGTAGTATTTGGCGACCTGATGCTTATAGACTGCTTGGCGTATTTCAGCTTGCTCCCTCTTCTTGTCGATTAGGTCAAGGTTGAGCCTTAGTTCAGCTTCATTATTTTCTTTGTCCAAAATTTGCGATCCTCAAACTCGGCATTTCAATTTCCATAGGGATAATAGATTCCATCCCATAAACCATTGAAAATGGCATTTCACCCGTAAGAATTTTGCTCATCGTATGATATGCCCAAAGTATGTTTGGCAAGTCATCTACCCATTAAATTTTCTATTTTTCCAGCCTTGTCTTTAAATTTCTCAAGATCGTCATGTTGGTGACCTCGACTTGTCCATTTGCCTGAGAATAGCCAAGCGAGGAGAAATGATGAGAGATGGCAAGGTTCGAACAAAACAATCTAAATTCATCGTTATCGAATTGCCTGGCGTTGTCTAAGATAATAACCTTGGGAATTCCAAATCGACAGACAATGTCTTTCCATATGAAATTTATGGTGTTTCTTTCTGTGATTTTGACGAGGGGTTCCACCTCTATCCACTTGGTGAAGTAATCAATGGTCACGATTAAAAAATTTCTTTGCAAAGGAGCTTGGGGTAGAGGTCCAAGTATATCAATGCCCCACTGAGTAAAGGACCACGGGTTGGTCATAAAGATCATCACGGTGGAAGGAAGATGACTAGCTGGAGCAAATCATTGACATTTGTCATAATTCCTTGTGTATGTTGCCGCATCTTGTTCCATTTGTGGCTAGAAATAACCTTAACGAATTGTTTTTCTTACCAACAACCTCGCCCCTGAATGGTTTCTGCAGATGCCTTCATGGATTTTCCTCAACACATATTCCCCTTCTTCAGGTTGAGACACCTTAGGAGAGATCCTGAAAAAGATCTCATATACAGGATTCCATGGAGAATATAAAACTTTGTAGATCTGTATTGAATCCGGCAAGCTTGGAGTTTGTCTAGTGGTAACTTACCATTCTGGAGATATGTCATAATGTTGTCCATTCATGTCGGGTAAGTCTCCGCTTGAAAGATCGGTTTGGTGAACTCAATGCTTGGGTTTGCTAAGAACTCGAAAGGTATACTTCTGTCCAAGATGAAATCAAAAGTTGAGGCGAGGTTAGCTAGAGCATCAACTTTTTTGTTCTCTTCTTTGGGAATCTGGCTAATTCTGAAATATTTGATTCTCCCGGATATGATTTTTACTTCATCCAAATAGGCCAACATCCTAATATCTTTGGCGAGGTAGTCTCTCTAGACTTGGTTCACCACTAGTGGTGAATCACTGAAGGTGTCCATGTAATCTACTTCTATTTTAGTTGCAACTCATAGCCTGATAAGCAGAGCTTCATATTCGACTTCGTTATTGGTGGCTTTAAATACTATACGAATGGCGTACTCCATCTGCTCGACTGAAGGAGTTTGGAGAATCAGTCCGGTGCCACAACCGTGCTGGTTTGATGATCCGTCTACAAATAGTTTCCATTTGGAAGGATCATACGAGTTAGATTGCTCTGGAGTTTCTACCTCGGGTAGGCCTCTCTCAGACTCCGGGGCAATGTTATACGTAAATTCAGCCACAAAATCAGTCAGGGCCTAACCCTTGATTGCCATTCTTGGTCTAAAATCAATATGAAATTTGCTTAGTTCGATGGACCATTTGAAGAGTCTCCCCGAGGTGTCAAGTCGCTGGAGAATTTACTTTAAGGGTTGGTTAGTCAACACAGTAATGGGATGTGCTTGAAAATAATAGCGAAGTTTTCTAGCGGTGATAAGGAGGGCATAGGCGAGCTTCTCAATTTTTAAGTATCTGGTCTCGGTCCCTATGAGAACTTTACTAACATAGTATACTGGTTTCTGAACTCTATCCTCTTCTCGAATCAATACTACACTAACTGTCGTTGGCAAGACGAACATATATATGATAAGTTCCTCGCCCGTAATTGGGACAGTAAGTAAGGGAGGCAAACCGAGATACTCCTTCAATTGTTAAAATAATGCTTCGAACTCCTCACCCCATTGGAAGTTTTGATTTTCTCTTAGGATCTTGAAGAATAGGAGACATTTGTCAGCTGATTTGGAGACGAATCTATTAAGGGCGGCTACTTGCCCCATTAATTATTGTATCTCATGAATGTTCCTTGGCGAGCTCATGGTAAGCAGGGCACGAATCTGATCTAGATTAGCCTCAATTCCTCACTTGGTCACCAAAAATCTGAGAAATTTACTCGAGGAGACACCAAAGATGCATTTGGAAGGGTTAAGCATCATTCGATGCTTTCGCAAGACGCCAAATGCTTTCTTTAGATAGGCGTGTGATTTGTAGCTTTGAGGCTTTTGACGAACATATCATCTATGTAGATTTCCATAGTTTTTCCGATCAACTTTCTGAACATCTTGTTCACCAGTCTTTGGTACGTTGTCCCAGTATTTTTCAAATCAAAAGGCATGACTTCGTAGCAATAAAGCCCCCTCTCAGTAATAAATAAAGTTTTTTCTACGTCGGGCAGATGTATTTTGATTTGGTGATATTCGGAGAAGGCGTCCATGAAACTGAGGAGCGCATGTTTGGAGGTGGCGTCAACAATCAGATCAATCTTTGGCAAAGAAAAACTATCATTTGAACATGCTTTGTTGAGGTCGGTAAAGTCAACACATACTCTCCACTTTTCTCCCTTTTTGGGGGCGACGACAACGTTAACGAGCTAGTCTGGGTAGTGAGATTCTCTAATAACATTGGCCTTGATTAGCTTAGCTACTTCTTCTATGATTTTCAGTTGTTTAGGGACAAATTTCCTTCTTTTTTGGCGAATCGGAAGATAGGCAGGGCTGGTAAATAGTCTGTGAGTGGCGACCTAAGGATTTATTCCTGAGATATCGCCCTGCGACCATGTAAAAACATCATAATTCTTCTTCAAAAATTTTACCAAAACAACCCATAGCTCTTCAGTTAATTCTGTCACAATCATAACGTGGTGATCTGGATGGTTTGGGTGAATAGAGACTGGAGTGATTTCTTCTAATGATTTGGTATTTTACGACTCTCTGGGGTCCATTAGGGTAATCTCTTCTATCTCGTCCCTCAACATCTCCATTTCAGAGTCGGCGATCTATAATTGCTATTGGCTGCTTGGTTTGGAATGAGATTCCTCTTTCATGATCGAGATAAAACACTGCCTGACCATTTTCTGATCACCCTTAACTTCACCTACGCCAATCGGAGTAAGGAACTTCATTTTCAGATGATAAGTTGACGTGATGGCCTTAGTTCCTCCTAAAGTTGGATGACCCAGGATTGTGTTGTAGGGCAATGAGCAATCCACCACAATGAAGTATTGCCAAACGGTAGTCTGGTGAGGCTCTGTCCCCAAGGTTATCGGCAATTTGATCCACCCAAATGGATGGGTGGTGTTTCCTCCTAATCCGACCAAAGGGGTGTTGAAAGGGTGGAGCTTATTTAATCCAATCTTCATCTTGTCAAATGTCGAGATGAACAAAATATATGCCGAATTCCATTATTGATCAATATTCTCTGTACATTAAAATTGGTGATGACGGCTGAGACGAATAAGGCATCATCGTGAGGGAGGTGTAGGCCTCTTAAATCGTCATTGGTGAAGGTAATAGGCAAGTGGGCTGCAGTTGTAGGTGAGGAAAGGTTGTAGACTTCTTCTTCCGCTTGCCCACTGGTGCTCTTGGCATGCCTTTTTGAGACGAGTTTGAACATCCTCCTGATCCAAAATTGCCATAAATCACTTGTATGTCTTCAGCGGTTGGTCTATTGTCGTCATATCTCCTTCTAGGTGAGTCAAGAGGTGGGCGATCTACAACGTACTTTCTCAGATATCCCTTTTTGATAAGGTCAGCTATCTATTCTTTCAACTGAAACCAACAGTCAAAATTATTCCTCAGCCTCGACACTAGACCTTGGCAAATACTTGGGCGACCTGTGCAGAATAGAACAAACGTAATCGGCCGGGGTGAGACCGCTCAAAATCCCTCCGGCATGTGAATCAGACCATGGCATCCAAGAGATAATCAAAGGTTATATGGACGAGCACGATAGAAAAAGTGTATGTGGTGCCTGTGTTGAGCGTACCTTTTTGTTATGGGGTATCAACCTTTATATAGGCAGAGGCTGGAGATCCATGGGAGGATAATCAAGAGAAATTCCCAGAAACCCATGTTTGGGAAGTGTATCCCTGAAATATAAGAAAGATAATAGGCAATTGCCATACGGAGAGCAACTCGTAATTGTAGGGATTGTGATGGATATTGTCTTCTGGTTCAAGCGGAATTCTCGTGGAGGCGGATTATGATAAGGTGGAGTGACCAAGAAGGACTCTTGAGTAAGCGAAGTCCTTGTGGAGATAGAGCCCTTCTTGAGAGGGTCTCTGGTCTGATGACGTAAATGACCTCGCTTCAGGACGATCTGGAGAAAAGGCATGTATATATGTCGGCGAAATGATCTCTTGGCGATAACACTATGAGCGGCTAGGACTAGATTGGTGTTGCAGTGACGTGCTCGACTCATTGTAGTTTACCCACATCAACAATAACTTATATTTTCAACAAAAACACACACTAGAATTTCTATTATTCCAAAATAATTTAAGACAATCTAATTTATCGATCAAACATATCGTAACAAGTATTATCCCCATGTTATGGATGGGTAAGTAACTATAGTATTGAAAACTATTTGTTTAATTATTTAATTAATTTTAATTTAAATAACTTATCGTTTATTATTTGGCTTTAAGAGAGACAGACAACATGCATAACTTACGATTTATTTTATTATGAAAAAATTAGAAGAAATGTGTACATATTTTTCACTAAGTATAATTTGTGTGTGTTCACTGGTGATATAGTTTAAATGAAAATAATATAAATGCCTATTAATTTGAATCTTAATGTTTTAAAAACAGAAACAACCCAGGCAGTTCAACCGAGTTGAACCGTTGATTGGTCCAAATTCCTATCCAATTGAACCCAAAAATGAAAAACTAATTTTCTAAAAAAAATGTCTATTTTGTAAAAAAACACTAAAATTCTCGGTTAAATCGGCAAACCGATTATGGGTTGGACCGATCAAAATCATAATTTTTTGAAAATACCATCATCATGCACAACTGCACATACAAACATGCCGCTGTTAGAAATCAACGCGAGAACTTTACATATCCAAAGCATTTGTAACATTAATCTTATTTTCTAGTATTCGATGTGAGACAACTCTTCCTTCCTACCTTCCTTAGCCACTATTTTTCTTTACTTTAGATTTATACATGTTGGTGGGCTTGGTTAACAAATATAAAATTTTTCCATCTTGACCCTTTATTTTTATTTCTCTTTCATTTAAAGGCAGTAAAAAAATGATTCTATACAAAATTGTTAACAAATTTTATTGACTTGCTGTGAATTTTTATTTTAGTGATATTTTTTGTTTCAAAACGTAAGAAAAATATTAGAAGAAATATTAGAGAAAAATAGGTTTATAGTTTTTTTAATTTCAATGTTTTTATTTTGTTA
>BRYE01000003.1:13017012-13019512 GCA_030159115.1 Actinidia arguta var. hypoleuca
TACTAGTTATTTACTTCGCCACATTATGTTCAGATTGCTAGAATTCATTCTCAACTGAGCAAGTCATTTTCCATCTCGCCTAACGGCGGGGGCGATTTATGGTCGCCCAAAGACTTCGTCCTTAAGTAAAATCCTCCTCTTTCGTAACCTCTATAAGTGGGGGATATTATTCATATGACAATCTCCTATGTTTACTCCAGTATTTTCGGGATATACTTCCATAGTTGGCCGTTCGAAAATCCCGCTGCACTTTTCTTACATAGCTCTCCATTCTCTAACTATAAAAGAGCCACTCCCCCATTATAAAAAGATATGATTTAATTTTGTCACATACCTTTAATTTCTCATTGCTCAGTTTATTCTCTCATTAGTCTGATTCGCACGCCGGAGGAATTTTGAACGATCTCACCCCGGACGATGACGTTTGTTCATGTAGATCGCCCAATTATTGCCAAGGTTCAATACCGAGGTAAATAGAGCAATATTGACTGTTGATTGCTCGCCCCAGTTTTCTACCACAACAGTTTGATGCCATCTATGAGAACAACAATTCTCAGTATTCTATGCACCTGCGCAATCGTTTGGTACCTAGACCAAGTGCCAACAGGCCTTTAGATTATAGAGTTCATCTGATGGCTAATACTAGCCAGACTCCCAATCTAGAGGGTCTCCACCGTGAGATGCACGATATAGCAAAATAGATGAGGGTTATTAACGAAAACAACGCTCGCCTAATACAACACCTCACCATTAACAACCCTCCCTCTCCCCCTGCAATACCCATTATAGAAGTTTAACGATCTCGTCGCTCTCAACGTTTGAGTGACAATGAATCCCAAAGCCATCGAAGTATAGGCCGGGCACGTTCAAATAGAAATCAGTGACATCGATCACCAAGTCTCCATCCCAGACATGAATGCTCTTCATCCTCGTCAGAATCCCGATCATCCAGCAAAACTCCCAAAGTAGAAGGCGAGGACATCAGAAGGAGGGGGAGGTCTCCTCGCCACAACGACCGAGCGCCGGGACGCTGAGATAGATCCACCACTCAGAGGATCAGGGACCTCAACGCCCGTATTGACGCCATCAATACAGGTGTGAGTGCGCCAGTGACCATGGATGCTTTGATCAAACAGATTGAACCTCCATTCACAAAAAGGGTGATGAAGACCAGAGTCTCCTCTAGATTCAAGTTGCTTACTCAGCTCGGGATCTATGAAGGAAAAACGAATCCTATGGACCATCTGGATTCATAAAAAAGCTTGATGACACTCCAGGGATATTCTGACGAAGTTATGTGTAAAGTCTTTTTCGCTACCTTAAAGGGATCGGCGATGTCATGGTTCAGAAAGCTGTCTCTAGGAACCATTAACTCGTTTGATGACCTGAGCAGGCTGTTCATCGCCAATTTCATGAGTTATCGGGTCAGGCAGAAAAATGCCTCTCACCTCTTCATAGTTCACTAGAAAGAGACCGAAAGCTTGAAGGATAATGTGAAGCGGTTCAACCAAATTGTTCTAGAAGTGGAAGATCCCAGTGACAAGGTGGTGGTGATGGCCATGATGGAGGGACTTCTCCCAGGACCATTGTTTGATTCTCTCTCGAAGACCGTCCCTGAAACCTTGTCGACTCTTCAAAGTAAGACAGACAAGTATATTTCCGCGGAGGAGTTGGCCGAAGCTAAACGGAGAAGGAGATGAAGGGACGGCAAGAGGAAGAAACATGACACTAAGCGAACGGACTACAGGGATGAGACGAGGAACAAGAGGCCAGACCAAGATTCGAGGCGATGAACCAATGACAGGCATCCTCACACTCCACCTCGCCGCCCTGAGTTGATATTGCCTCCTCTCAATGCTCCCATCGCCCGGTGAGGAATTCATCAAGTGGCCTAGAAAAATTAAGACCGATCCTTGTAAAAGGAACAAGAACAAGTATTATGAGTTTTACCAAGATTATGGGCACAACACTAAAGATTATTTTCAATTAAAAAAATAGATAGCCGACCTTATCAAGAAGGGGTATCTAAAAATATATATTTCAGATCACCCACCTCCTGGCTCACCAAAAGGAGATATGGTGACGATAGACCAACCTTGGGGATATTCAGGTGATCCACGAAGGTTTTGGATAAGGAGGATGTTCGAGATCGTCTCGAAAAAGGCACTCTAGGAGCGCTAGTGGGCGAGCAGAGAAAGAAGTCTCTATAATCTTTCCTCGCTTGTAGCTAGAGCTCACTTGCCTATAACCTTCACCAATAACGACTTAAGGGGCTTGCAACTCCCTCATGATGATTTCAGTCGTCATAGCCAATTTCAACGTGCAGAGGATACTAGTTGACAACTGGAGTTCGGCAGACATCTTGTTCATTTCGGCATTTGACAAGATGAAAATTGGGTTAGAAAAGTTGCATCTATTTCACTTCTCTGGTTGAATTTGGAGGAAACACAATGCACCCCTTGATTGGATCAAGCTGCTAGTGACCTTGGGAACAAAGCCC
>BRYE01000003.1:13039512-13049512 GCA_030159115.1 Actinidia arguta var. hypoleuca
GTAACTTTTTGATTTGATTTGAAGAATGATTTTGGTTTTGATTGGAGGTGCTTTTGATTTTAGCTTTAATTTGGAGTTGATTTTTGGGTATTATTTTGTTTGACATGTATATATGTGTGTGTGTTGAGAGAGTGAGGGGGAAAAAGAGAGGGTGGAGAATTGTGTTAATGGTGGAAGTGTGTAAGAGGGAATGTGTGTTATGGTGAATGACAGAAGATGATCAAAATGGTTTTAAATTGAATTTTCATTGTTGACATCGTCATTTTCGTCAATTAACTTAACAGTTAATTGATTGAGAGGAGATTGTTGGAAAATTCTAAAACTTTAGAGATGAGGTAATTATAATTTTCAGAATATGACAGAAAATTTATATTAAAAATAAACATCAGAAAATATTATTATAATTTTTACTTAAAAAATAAATTAAACTTGTTGTGGTAAAAATCTGGGAGAGCAACCAACAGTCAGAATTGCTCCTCGGCCTCGGCACTGGACCTCGGCTACACTGGGGCGACCTGCACAGCAATGAATCAAAAGTAATCGGCCGGGGTGAGGCCGCTCAAAACTCCTCCGGCGTATGAATCAGACCACGGCGACCAGGAAATAAATTAAGGCAAGATGGAGAACACAATGAAAGTGTAGTGCCTGTGTTGAGCATACCTTTTTGGTTATGGGAGAGCGGCCTTTATATAGATGGGAGTACTGAGCCGTGTCAGTATATTATGGAGAATTCCTCGGAAGGATAAGCATGGGAGGATATCCCAATTAAATCTGGAGATTAATCAGGAGTGTTCCAAATGGTGATCAATCCGTAATCATATGCGTTATTGTGGAGTTGGAGTCTTCTGGGAACAGTTCTCTTTTAGAGGTGGGACTCTTCATGGAGGAGAACTCTAGTCTGGTAGTTTTGTGATGACAGACCTCTAACGGAGATGGAGTTTTTTTAGAGAACCAAGTCTTTGAGGAGACGCCTCTACCTTGGGCGAGGTAGACATCCTCACCTTATGGCGATATGGTGAGCATGCGGTATGGAGCTCGATTTATCAATAGTAAGAGGCGACCATGAAGGTGAGTTTGGAACCTTTGGCGACGTGCCTTGCTCGGATTATTTTATGATTCAGGACTTGTTCGAATCAGTCCACATCAGTAGCCCCCTACTCAAAAGTGCCAAGATAGTCGGTACCTTTGAGTAAAAGCATTAAAAGTCATGGGTCCGCGTGGGCATGCATTAATTGCACCCCTCCTCTCGGTTCGACACGTGGACGGGCATTAAGTTTTGAAGGGAAGTTTGAGCAAAAAGGGCAGCGCCATAATGATGAGTTTTGGCGGGATTGATGGTACCGGGCTCGAATTTCAAAAGAAATTTCAAAAGGTAGTCTAATCTGGGCCATTAAAGCGGATGGATCTCATCCGTCATTTTTCCCTATATATAAGAGACCCCACCTATTCATTTTATCCTTTTTGCCAAATCAACACCCGCTCTTCTAGTTTTCGTTTGTGGTCACTCTTCCTGCCTCGAGATTCTTCTTGCCTCTGCCTGTGGTCGCCTACGTTTCTTAGCACAGTAAGTAGCACAACTTTCTTCTTTTGTTCATAGTTTTATGTCCCATAGGTCTAAGGTGAGTCCATCGAATTTGGATTCTCTACCTTCGTGGATATCCGACCATTTAGGAGAAGGTTTGTCATACATTATCGACGAAATTAGACAATCTCCCAGGTCGCCAATGGCAGACCCATCCGTTGCTGAGGTCGCCCCTCTAGGTGATGTCCATCCTTCTATAACGAAAGAACACAACACTATGACCCTCGAGGAGCTGGACTTGCTTCGGGAGACTTATTCCTTTCCTGAGGGCGTCCAGCTCAGACTTCCCGAAGAGGATGAAACCATTTTTTCTACCCGCCCTGGCGAGGTAGCCTTTTATGAGGCCGCCTTTCCTGTGGGCCTCCATTTTCCCATTCCTTTAATAATTAGGTTAATTTTGTTGTTTTATAAAATTTGTCCTGCTCAGCTCGTTCCCAACGCGTGGCGTAGTATCGTCGGCGCCGTGTCATTGTGGCGAGTTCATAAGTATTCGATGACTCTTGCTGAGTTTAGGAACATTTTTTCTCTCAATAATAATCCTAAGCCGGACCAAGGGTGGTTCTACTTCAAGGCGAGTTACAAGAGAACTATCCTCGGAGGGTACCCCAGCAATGTGAAAGGGTGGAAAAACAGATTCTTCTTCGCCTCCGGGGATAGTTGGGAGCTTTTTGATGAAGAACCTCGGGAGGGAGTACCATGGATTCCGAGGTCGTGGAGAACTCCAGGTCGGTTTTTTTTTTGTGTGTCAATTTTGGTTTATTGATTAACAAGGTTGGTATTAACATGGGTCTCTTTTCAGATAAACACTGCAACGAGCTGCCCACGTTGCTGTCGTACAAGTAGGAATTTTATGATGAAATTTCACAGTCGGTGGCGGCACGTGGGCGATACATGTATGCTCTTAAAAACCAAGGCCTTTCGTCGGGTTTTCATCTCACCCGGTCCTACAGAATCAGGTAAAGAGGGCGAGCATCCGCGAGCGTCATTGACATTGGGTGAAGCGGGTGAGTCCCGCTTTTCCCGTGGTGAACCCCTTCAAGACGGCCAATCCCGAGAGGACTCAATAGAATATCTAGGAACAGTTAGGAGGGAACTGAGGGCGGCTGTTCCTCATATTCCCGACCTTACTTTACTAAGATGGTCGGAGAAAAAAATTCGAGACCCCGTTTTAGAATTTTATTCAACTTTGGGATCGAGCTCGGACTCGACATCGGAATTCTGGTTGGATTCCGAGCTATCCCCTGAGCTTAAATCGGATGGTACAAACCCTTACTATCCTTGTTGATTATTTTTTTACGTCTGATATATATATTCTTTTTCTTTTTTGCAGCTATGTCGAAGAGGATTAGCCTTAAGAAGCTCGACGAGCGGGTGGAGAGATCCCGAGGCAAGAGTTCATCCAAAAAATCCACTCCTGCTGCGAAGGGGTGGTTATTGGCGAGAAGCGCCCGGTGGAAGAACTTTCCTCCTCGCCGAGTAAGAAGGCAAAGTCTGGGGATGATCCCAAAGGCAAAGGGCAAACTCCCATCCCTGAACCTAAAAAGAAGTTTGGTCCGGAAAGTCATCCTGGGGGCCCTTCTTCTGGACCCAGGGAGGGGAGCTCGCCCTTGTTGGGTACGGCTCTTGGTCCTAGGGCCTCCATTCTGGGGAGCCCTTCCGTGGCCGAGAAGATCCTTTGAGGGGTAATTCCTCCCACGGATCAAGAGAAGGTGGGGCAACTCTCTCTAGACCAGACTGCCTCAAAATTTTTCCAAGCTCTCGGCCAGGTATTATTTTGATACTAACTTTTATTTGGTTTATCCTTGTTAAATATGCTCGGTTTGATCTGATTAGGTTTGTTTGTAGCAGGCACTTGTGTTTGGATCTTCTCTGGCGGTGAAAAGCAGGGAGACCATCGAGGAGGCATCCCTTCAACAGGGGCGAGCTGCCTCTTTGGATACTGAAGTTTCCCGTCTACAGAAGTTATCCGCCGATCTGGAGCAACAACTGGCCGAGGCTCGAGCTCGGGAGCAGTAGGTCGGCGACGAGTTTGTCAAACTCAAGGCTGAAAGGGACACCTTCTCCGATAGTCTGTCGAAGGCAGGGATTTTGGTTGAAGATTTGCGGGGAAGAGTGGAGCTTGCTGGAAAGCTGGCCGTTGAAGAATTTAAATCTTTGTCAGATTTCTCCGAGGCTGTTGAAAGTGCCTCCTCGAAGTACTTTGGCGAAGGGTTTGATTTCTGCAAATGACAGCTCCGCCACCACCATCCCGATCTGGCCATAGACTTGGAGGAGATGCGTCTCGACCTCGACCTGCTTGCCGAGGAGGATGAAGAAGAAGGGGAAGGGGGCGAGGAAGAAACAGTGGAAAAAGGAGATGCGAATCCTCCGGGTGACGCAAATCCTCAAGGCGATGACAACCCTCCCCCTTTACCATAAATGTAAAATGTAAACATTTGGATTATATTTGAATATAAATGTTAATGATTTCCTCTGCAATTTTGAATGAATATTCCTTTGCAATGTATTACTTTTTGGCAAGTTTGGCGATGTTAAATACTTTCACTTGAATATTGGCGACCTGATATAGGAATTTGAGATCATTTCCCAATGATATGACAACTTTAATTTGGCGAGCAAGATGCTTTCATTAGATGATTTATGGCAATCTTGATTAAGCGAGCAAGATGCCGTCGTCATCTTTTGATGAACTGGCGATCTGGATTAGGCGACCAAGATGCCTCCGTCATCTTTCGATGAACTGGCGATCTTGATTAGGCGACCAAGATGCCTCCATCTTTCGATGAACTGGCGATCTTGATTTAGGCGACCAAGATGCCTCCATCATCTTTCGATGAACTGGCGATCTTGATTAGGCGACCAAGATGCCTCCATCTTTCGATGAACTGGTGATCTTGATTTAGGCGACCAAGATGCCTCCATCATCTTTCGATGAACTGGCGATCTTGATTAGGCGACCAAGATGCCTCTGTCATCTTTCGATGAACTGGCGATCTTGATTAGGCGACCAAGATGCCTCCGTCATCGTTTGATGAACTGGCGATCTTGATTTAGGCGACCAAGATGCCTCCGTCATCTTTCAATGAACTAGCGATCTTGATTAGGCGACCAAGATGCCTCTGTCATCTTTCGATGAACTGGCGATCTTGATTAGGCGACCAAGATGCCTCCGTCATCTTTTGATGAACTGGCGATCTTGATTTAGGAGACCAAGATGCCTCCGTCATCTTTCGATGAACTGGTGATCTTGATTAGGCGACCAAGATGCCTCCGTCATCTTTCGATGAACTAGCGATCTTGATTAGGCGATCTCCACCCTAGAGTTGGCGATGACTGAAATATACTGGAGAAGTTTTATTACTTGGAATAAAATCTACGAATCGTTACAAGTATTATGCTCAGGCTAACTGTTCGTTATTGGAAATACTTCTTCAAATGCTCAGCGTTCCAAGGACGGGGGAGTGCTTTGCCGTTCATATCTTCCAGCCAATAAGTCCCTAGTCTAGATACCTTGACGACTTTATAAGGGTCTTCCCATGTTGGTCCTAGTTTCCCATCATTTGGCTCTTTAGTTGTAGGATAACTTTTCGTAGAACTAGGTTGCCAGGTAAGAATGACCTGTGTTTGACTCTCTGATTGAAATATTTGGCGATCTGGTGCTTGTAAGTTGCTTGGCGTATGCCCGCTTGTTCCCGTTTTTATCAAGGAGGCCAAGGTTGAGTCTGAGCTCGCCTTCGTTGCTATCTTTGTCAAAGTTTGAGGTCCTGAAACTCGGCATTCCGATTTCGACGGGTATCACTGATTCAGTTTCGTAAACCATGGAATAAGGCGTTTCACCAGTAGGAATCCTGCTTGTTGCATGGTACGCCCATAATATGCTCGGCAAGTCTTCCACCCACTCTCTTTTGGATTTCTCTAATCTCGTTTTTAAATTTCTCAGGATGGTTCTATTGGTGACCTCTAATTGGCCATTGGCTTGAGGGTGACGAGGCAAGGAGAAATGATGTGATATGGCGAGATCCGAGCAGAATTTCTTGAATCTATCATTGTCGAATTGCCGGGCATTATCTGAGATGAGGACTTTGGAAATTCCAAACCGGCAGATGATACCTTTTCAAACAAAATTCTTCGTATTCTTTTCGGTGATCTGGCTAGCGGTTCAGCTTCTACCCACTTTGTGAAGTAATCAATAGCAACGATTAAGAACTTCCTCTGTGACGGAGCTTGAGGCAAAGGCCCCAGTATGTCGATCCCCCATTGGACGAACGGCCATGGGCTGGTAATTGGCACCATCTCGGTATGGGGAAGGTGGTTGGATGGAGCAAATCTTTGGCATTTGTCGCAATCCCTGGTGTATTTTGCTGCATCTTGTTCCATTTGGGGCCAGAAGTAGCCTTGGCGAATCGCCTTTCGTACCAGTGACCTTGCCCCTGAATGATTTTCGCAGATGCCCTCGTGGATTTTCCTCATCACATAATTGGCTTTATCAGGTCAGAGACATCTTAGGAGAGGACCAGAGAAGGATCGTTTATATAAAATTCCATGAAGTGTGCAGAACCTTGCGGATCTATAGCGGATTCGGCGAGCTTGGAGTTTATCTGCTGGTAGTGTTCCATTCTGAAGGTAGGCGACGATCTCATCCATCCATGTCAGGTTCGTTTCTGTTGCACAGATGGGTTTGGCGACCTCAATACTTGGCTTGGATAGAAATTCCAGAGGTATACTTCTGTCCGATATGAAATCAAAAGTTGAAGCAAAATTGGCTAGGGCATTTGCTTTCTTGTTTTCTTCTCTGGGGATCTGTTGAATGGTGAATTTTTTGATCTTCTGAGTTAAACATTTGACTTCGTCTAAATAAGCTGCCATCCGTATGTCCTTGGCGAGGTAATCTCCTTGAACTTGGTTGGCCACTAGTTGAGAGTTGTTGTAAGCTTCAATTGACTGGACGCCCAACCTTGTGGCGACCCGTAATCCGACGAGGAGTGCTTCGTACTCTGCTTCATTGTTGGTTATTTTAAACCCAATCCGTATAGCGTATTCCATTTGTTCACCTGTCGGAGTTTGGAGAACAAGCCCTGCACCGCATCCGTGTTGATTGGAAGACCCATCTACAAACAATCTCCATTTGTCAGGCTCTTCCTCCGAGCTATCGAGGTGGTTTTTCGAGCTTCCGAAGTCTTTTTCTAAGTTTGGAATCTCTGCTTCCGAAAGTTCTGTATCGGGCTCATGAGTGGATTCAGCCATGAAGTCGGCTAAAACTTGGGCTTTTATTGCCGTCCTCGGTTTGTAGTCAATATGGAATTCACTTAACTCAATGGACCATTTCAGGAGTCTCCCCGAGGTATCTGGTCGTTGGAGAATTTGCCTCAACGGTTGATCAGTCAGCACGGTGATAGGATGGGCTTGAAAATAATGGCGAAGTTTTCTGGCAGCGATCAGGAGGGCGTAGGTGAGCTTTTCAATCATTACGTATCTATTTTCAACGCCTATCAGGATCTTACTAACATAATATACCAGTTTTTGGATATGGTCCACCTCCCGGATGAGCACGACACTTATTGTTGTAGGTGAAACGGAGAGATACACGAACAATTCTTCGCCCGTGGTCGGAACCACAAGTAGAGGAGGTGATCCTAAATACCTTTTAAGATGTTGAAACGCTTCTTCCGATTCTTCTGTCTACTGGAAATGAGTGTTTTTTCTTAGGATTTTGAAAAATGGTAAATATTTGTCCGCTGATTTAGAGACAAACCGGTTGAGGGCGGCGACCCTCCCAATTAACTGCTGAACTTCACGGACATTTCTGGGCGAGCTCATCCCGAGCAGAGCTCGGATTTGATCCGGGTTAGCTTCAACTCCTCGTTTGGTTACCAAGAACCCAAAGAATTTCCCGGATGATACGCCCAAAATGCACTTGGAAGGATTTAACATCATCCGGTGTTTCCTCAAAATGTTGAAAGCTTCTTCAAGATGGGCGATGTGCTTTTCTGTTTCGAGAATTTTGACGAGCATGTCGTCTATATATACTTCCATGGTCTCTCCAATCAGCTCTTTGAACATCTTGTTCACCAATCTTTGATAAGTAGCCCCAGCATTTTTGAGATCAAATAGCATGACCTTGTAGCAATACAATCCTCGTTCTGTGATAAATGAAGTTTTTTCTATGTCGGGGGGAAACATCTTGATCTGGTGATATCCCGAGAAGGCATCCATGAAGCTAAGAAGCTCGTGCCTAGATGTGGCGTCAACTATTAAATCAATTTTTGACAGAGGGAAACTGTCTTTTGGGCACGCCTTGTTGATATCAGTATAGTCCACGTATACTCTCCACTTCCCTCCCTTTTTTGGGGCGACGACGACATTGGCTAACCATTCCGGGTAGTGGGCTTCCTTGATAACTTTAGCTCTGATGAGCTTGGCGACCTCCTCATTAATAACTCGAAGCCGCTCAGAGGCGAATTTCCTTCTCTTCTGGCGAACTGGAGGGTTTGCCGAATTGGTATGTAATTTGTGCATGGCGACCTAGGGATCAATACCCGGGATGTCGCCTTGGGACCAGGCAAAAACATCAAAGTTTCTTTTTAAGAATTCCACTAAAGCACTGCGTAATTCTTCGGCAAGTTCTGTTTTGATCATAACGTGGCGATTAGGATATTCCGGATATATGGAGATTGGGGTTGTTTCCTCAAGGGGTTTAGTGTTTTTGGTTTCTCGGGGATCCATCAAGACCACCTGTTCTACTTCGTCCCTCAGAGGTTCCATCTCGCCATCGTTGATCGGTAATTGCTATTGGGTATTCTGTACTGGGGAGGTTTCAATCTTCATAGCCGAAATGAAACATTGTCTGGCCACTTTCTGGTCGCCCCGCACTTCACCCACTCCTGTCGTAGTGGGGAACTTCATTTTCAGGCGGTAGGTTGAGGTGATCGCCCTAGTTCCACCTAGAGTTGGGCGACCTAAAATGGCATTATAGGGGGAAGGACAATCTACCACGATGAAGTCCTGCCAAACGGTAGTTTGGCGAGGTTCTCTTCCCAAAGTAACCGGCAATTTAACCCATTCCAGTGGATGAGTTAGATTTCCTCCAAATCCTACCAAAGGTGTCAAGAAGGGTTGTAATTTGTCGATCCCTATTTTCATCTTTTTGAACGCTGATATGAACAGAATGTTAGCCGATCTACCATTATCAATCAAAATTCTTTGGACGGTAAAATTGGCGATGATAGCCGAAACGACCAGGGCATCGTCATGAGGCAGGTGCAAGCCTTTCAGGTCATCATTGTTGAAGGTAATTGGTGGGTGGACATCGGCCATTGGCGAGGAGAGGTTGTAAAAATCTTTGGACAACCTGTTTGCACTTCTGGCGAATTCGAACTTCCCCTGGATCCAACCCCGCCGTGTATCACTTGGATGTCTCCTGCAGTAGGTCGAGTGTCGCTGTACCTTCTTTCCAGTGAATTGGGGGAAGGGCGATTACCAACATACTTTCTCAGATACCCTCTTTTGATGAGGTCGGCTATTTGCTCCTTTAGATGAAAGCAGTCTTCGGTATTATGGTCATGGTCTCGGTGAAACTCATAATATTTGTTTTTATTTCTCTTCCGGGGATCAGTCTTGATTTTCGAGGGCCACTTGACGAACTCTTCGTGCTTGATTTCTGTAAGGACTTGGGCTATAGGAGCATTAAGCGGGGGTAACACCATCTCTGTGCGGCGAGGTGGAGTACGAGGTCGCCTGTCATTGGTTCGCCTTGAGTCCCGATTAGGCTTCTTGTTTCTCCTTTCATCGTCCCTATAATTAGATCGCCTTGTTTCAGGCTCTTTTCTCTTATGGTCATCCTTTCCTCTTCGCCTTCGTTTGGCTTCGGTCAATTCCTACGCGGCGATGTACTTATCGGCTTTACTTTGGAGAACAGACAATGTCTCCAGAACATTCTTGGAAAGAGAATCGAATAAGGGACCTGGGCGAAGCCCCTCCATCATTGCCATGACGACCACTTTGTCACTGTGATCTTCAACTTCTAATATGGCCTAGTTAAATCGTTTTACATAATCTTTCAGGGTTTCTGTTTCCTTCTGGTGGATAGTGAAAAGGTGGGACACATTCTTCTGTCTGCCCCTGCAGCTTATGAAATTGGCGACGAAAAGTCTGCTCAGATCACCAAATGAATCGATGGTTCCGAGAGCTAATTTCCTGAACCACGACCTCGCCGACCCCTTAAGTGTAGCAGAAAAATCTTTGCACATTACCTCGTCCGAGTACCCTTGGAGATGCATCAAGTTTTTATAAGAATCTAGGTGATCCATAGGATTTGTTTTGCCTTCATAGACCCCGAGCTGAGCAGGCAGTTTGAATTCCTTGGCTCTCATTATCCTTTGGGTGAAAGGTGGTTCAGTTTGCCTGATCAAAGCGTCTACA
>BRYE01000003.1:13064512-13072012 GCA_030159115.1 Actinidia arguta var. hypoleuca
TAAACGAATAGAAAAATTATAAGAGTACATATTTTATAAACAAAATAATGTAATAGCACATAGTAATGATTGTCATTTCAAAGTCGCCATTATCACGGCATTGTAGAATTTTTTGTATAAAAATTCTAGTAGAATTATTTTCGTTTAGGATAAAGTTATTGCATATCACCAATGGAGGAGGAAACGAGAGGATACATTGGTCATTTATTCAATCCCCGGTTTAAATATTTACAACTTCTCAAATTCAAAACTCACTGTCATGAAAAGGGTCTCATAATAAAAAAAATTCACTGTTTTTTTTTTAAAAAGCACTGAGAATAAAAAAAATTAAAAAAAAGTTGACAAACAAGCCCAACTACTCATTAGTTAGAAAGGAAAAAGGGGAAAAAAAGAAAAACAAAATAAACAGAATTTGGGTGACTATTAATTAATTAATAAACTAGCAGTTTTCATGCCATACATGAGAACATATAACCTTTTTTTTAAATAAAAAATTGATAAACATTATGTACATATTTTTATTAGTTTCTTCAATAGAAAAAAGCTATTACATAAACACTAAAAATCAAATGATGTATCAACTGAACAAAGTTCATTATTGGTTATATATGGAAAACCAAATTGTAATTAATAATTTTTATTTTCGTAATTGGTGTTTGACAATGTAGAATTTATAATTTTTCATATATATGTTCTATTTTAGGAGAGAATGCCGCTCATTAACACAAAATTTATATTTTTTCTTTTTCTTAGTTCTATTTTTAGGAGAGAGAAGAGAAGCATCTAGCGGTAAAGAGATTTGAAAAGAGATACGAGAGGGTCGCTACTTAGATTTTTTTGTTATTTTTATAGTTTTTTTCAAAAAAGATATTACAAAAAAGTACTAAAGTCCAAAATATCGTAGTTTTAGAGTTTAGTAGTTTTTTTGGTAAAAATAATAACTTTATAAATTTTTGGTTCCCCTTAATGAAGATGACTCCAAAAACTAAAAAAAATAAATTAGAATCAAATTAAAAGTTGAAGGATCAAATCAATAGTGAAGGACTAAATTGAGAAAATTAAAACTTGAGGGAAAATTAAAAATCAATTGATACTTAAAGATAGAAAGTGTGATTTACCTTAATTATCGATAATAGTGAAAATCTAATGAAAAAAAGTGTAATGGATCAAGATCAAGATTGGATGTTAACATTTTTTTATAAAAAATATATATATTTTTTGATTCATCAAATGAAGATGACCCCAAAAAATAAATAAAAAAATGAGAAAAGTATGAAAAAAATGCATAATGGATCAAGATTAAGGATGGATTTTAGTAGTTTTTTTTGTAAAAATAATTTTATTTTAATTTTTTTCTTCCACTAATGAAGATAACCTGGAAAAGTTTTTAAAAAAAATGAAAAAAGTTCACTAATAGAAATAATCCATATAAAGTCCAAAATATAAAAAAGAGTAAGGTTGTGTTTTGATCAAGTTGGTGCAGGTTTTTTTTTCCCACAAATTATTGACCAATATTTCATGAATGATTGCTTCAAATATTAAAAGTCAAAAATTTGAATAAAAGATGAAAAAAAGTAAATTGTCTGGATCTATTTTGTTCAAAACCGAATCAACCACACACAAAACAATAAAGATTTACGTGGTTCAGGACGTTCATGGAGAGTAATCAATAATTCACATGAAGAGGATTACAAAGGAGGCTATCTCATAATCTCTCTTTATCTTGCCTATCACTCTCAGCACCTTTTTCACGGCTCACATTCTTAAAAGTCTCATCACCCTGACCAAGGAAAAGAGGTGATAAAATCCTAATTTGATACCTAATAGTTATCATATTCTACATAGGCAAACATATCTAATTAATTCTTCAAGAGATAATCCTTCAAAAAATTTTAGGTAATTTGAGAGTTTCACTCTCATCGAACTCAAATATTTAAGCTCGAACTCATTCAGGTGGACTGGACTTAACATGATCAATATTTGAATGTTTTTCTTTTTTTTTTTCCTATCACAAATTGGAGTCAACAATTCACCAAAGAAAAAAATGAAGAAGAATAAAAGAGGGTATCGAAAACATAGAAGACACATCAATGTTTGGATGCCTTTTTTTTTTTTTTTTTTTTCATTTTTTCCTATCACAAATTGAAGTTAATAATTCACCAAAGGAAAAAACGAAAAAAAAATAGAAGATGGTATCACGAACATAGAGGACACTGAATCACCATTCACATCACAACGATATTGTAGAACATACACATAGTAACAAAAATAGTCAAAATAAAAAATATAAGTACAGATAGTAAAACTGTAAAAGAAAAAAAAAAAGAATACATACAAGAAGATGAGAATTAGATACACAAACTTCTATGGAGATTCGTGAGAGTATTTATGCTGTGGAAACTAAAAGTTTTTCGAAAAGCTCGAGTTACCAATAGTGCTTCTTAGGGTTGGACGTTAGCGTTTGATCTTAATATTTCATTTTTTAAAGGAAAAAATAATTAAATATGAAAATGTAAAAAGATGGAGAAAAGTAAAGGGTATTATTTTGAAGGGTGTCCAGGTAGAATTTTGGTTAATTTTTTTTTTTACGTTTTGGTAAAAAATAAAAGAATTGACATGTGATGTGACTCTACTCGGGCTAGTGTATAATATAATTACGACGAACGGTGAGCTCAGATCAACGAGCCTAAAAGATACACGTGGCTTATGACAGCCGCCAGGACGTGCGATTGGTTCGGCAATCACTAGGTTGTGTTTGGCTTCCACGTTCTCTCAAATTTGTTGTCTCGTTGACCGTATACATGCGTGCCAAATCTAAAGAGAGTCATACGGTTGTTATTGGTTGCGGTTCTTGCGTGTCAAATCTCTAGAAGGTGATCGTCTTGGCACGAGTTTTGGCAGGTCACAATTGCACTACTAGTATTACTTCAAAGAAATCTAGTTTCTTATGAGAGATTTTCTTTTTCCTATATAATTTTCGTGTATGTGAATCCTATTCTATCTCGTGAGCTAAACGAAACTTGAATCATCAATATTACGGTCTTTAAATTTAAAAAATATATTTTTTGAATTTGAACTATATGAATACGTACATTGATATTTAAATTCGAAAGTTAAAAAAAAAAATATTATATTGAGATGTTATAGTACAAGAAGAGGCTACATATAGGCATAGAGAAAATCTGAATAAAGAAATAAAAATAAAACAGTGTATTAATCATTAAGATATTTAGAATATACTCTGCCATATATTACTCAATTATAAATATGCAATATATATCATGGTATATTCTGAATATAAACAGAATATATTCTAAAAATACTAAAGATATTTTAACAATTCTAACATCTTCTTAAACTCAAGGTGGTAAACTAAAAACCAACTTGAGTTTGGATACAAGGTCTCGAAAGTGACTTGTTCATCGGCTCCATCAATAGATGAATATTGCTCAACCAAATAATCCTAAACCTTATTGGTAGTCTCAAATGGGGTAAGAGAGAATGGATGGATGAGACTGAGGTATTGAAAAATCAAGAGATAATTTTAGAGTTGTTGTGATCCTAATCTTCAAGTTGTGATCGGTATTTGGCATGAAAATCATTATCAATATCATCTTCATCAAAATCAAAAAAGTAGAGTGGTTGTGCATCGCCTATGATGTATGTTCAATGTTTTTGGGTTCGAACAAACCGTTGCATGGTTGAGGACTAGAGGCGATAGTTGGATGGAAATAGTTTGGGAGACTTCTGGTTGGTTTATTATTATTTTTTAATATTTTTTATATTTTTTTGAAAGAAGAAAGACTAAAAAATAATTGAAAAAGATGATTATGAAGTAACTGAGAAAAGCAACAGCGATTGGTGGGTGGTCGGCAAGTTGTTCTTTGCCAATGGGTGTTGGAACATTAACGGAGGTTAGCGGAAGGAAGAGACTGAGAAAAGAAATAGTGATTGGTGGGTGATCGGCGGATTGTTCTTCGCTGATGGGTGCCAGAACATTGCTAGAGGTTATCAGAAAGGAAAAACGTTCCTGCATATTGAATATATGTCAGAGTATGTTAGAAAATATACCAAAGTTAGCGAAGAACATCGCCCAGTTCTGGCCCCTCTATAGGCGTGTGAGATCCATACGTAATCACTCGCCGTCTGAGGTAGAAGACGAGTGCGTCCTAACATATTCTAACATCCCCCTCAAACTCAAGATAGTAAACTAGAAACCAACTTGAGTTTGGATATAAGGTCTCGAAAGTAGAGAAGAAAAGGCGGGTCGACCACATTGCCTAATCGCCCAGTTCTGACCCATGTATGTTGTCTATAAGACTTATGTTCTCCTTTCCTTAATACCTGTATTTTAAGGAGAAAAATAGGTTGGGCTTGACAACTTGGTATCAGAGCGAGGTTGCTCTTGGTCAGCTTCTTCGCTTTCACTAGAGCCGCCGCCAAAAAATTATCCGAACTATGCCTCTCCCTCTTCACACTAGACAGTGGAAACTAGCTATAGTCGCTGGTGATGTCGACATCATCTTCTCTCTCATTCTGTTCCTCCTCCCTCATTCTTACTCCTCTTTACCAACACAATCCCAACGTCAAGAAACTCGCTACCTTCATTACCATTAAACGTACCAAACCTAAAGTCATCTTTCGTTGTGCATTGACCACCTATTCTTCTTCTTCTTCTTTTGTGGAAAAGAAAAAGCACTGGACAGTAGACGAATACCCTGCAATTTCGGAGTCCTCAATCCCCAGAAGTGGAAATTCCAAGAAGAAAACCACAATTAAGAACATTAAGAAGAAGCTGGATCGCAAGAACAACGCCAAGGCATGGGCCAATACCGTCATCGAGGCCTTATCGGACCACATCGACAAAAAGAAATGGCTCGATGCCCTTTAAGTACTTGAGATGCTCAAAGAACAACATTTTTATCAACCAAAAGAAGGGACTTATATGAAGCTCTTTGTTCTCCTCGAAAAATTATCCAGTATTTTCTTTTTCTTCATTCTTTCACATTTTCCTCTTATTTTTTACAACCTATCAATTACTGTTTCTTTTCTTAGTCTCTTCCTTTCGCTAACCTCCGGCAACGTTCCGGTACTCATCAGTGAAGAACAACCTTCCGATCACCATATCCAATCACAACCAAATACAGTCTCAACACCTTGCAACCCATCAACAACCTCGAATCAAGTCAAACCAGCCACTGTCGAGTCTCGAGTCTTGCCAAAATTCAATCCAAATTGCCTTTTGATAGCACCGGTGTGTTTGTATTGACGAGACGATTCCAAAACACCAAAAATAGTTGTCAAAACCCTCACGTACCACCCAACTATCGACGAGTGAGATCCATGCGTAGTTACGTGCCCCACATGCTGTCTGAGGTAGGAGACGAGTGCGCCCGATGCGCCTACGCGCCATGCACCCTATGTGCCCATGCGCCCATTGATGGAGCTGACGAACAAGCTGCTTTCGAAACCTTGTATCCAAACTCAAGTTGGTTTCTAATTTACCACATTGAGTTTGAGGGGGATGTTAGAATATGTTAAAATATCTTTAGTATCTTTAGAATATATTTTGTATATATTCAGAATATACTCTGACATATATTGCATATCTATGATTGAGCAATATATGCTAGAGTATATTTTGAATATCTTTCTAATTGATACATTTATTTATTTTTACTTTCTTATTCAAGTTTTCTCTATGCCTATATATAGGCTGTACACAAATATAACATCTTAATACAATATGTAGAATTTCTCTCTCTCTCTCTCTCCCCAATTTCTTCTAACATGGTATCAAACTACGTCTGGCGACCTAACCCTTCCGCTAAACTCCAACAACGTTTTGGCACCCATCGGCGAAAAATAACCCACCGACCGCCTTATTCAATCATAACCAAATACAGTCTTAACACCCTACAACCCATCAATAGTCTCAAATTGGCCACCGTTGAGTCTCAGGTCTTATTAAAATTTGGTCCAAATCGTCCTTTGATAGCACCATTGTGTTCGTATCGAAGAGGTGATTCCAAATCATCCAACACAGTTGTCAAACAAGCCTACACGTGCTATCACGCGCCTCTACCCTTTCTGCGCGTAAGATTCACGCGTCTTCACATGCTGCCAGAGGTAGAAGACAAGTGAGTGTCTTCGCTCAAGAAGTGAATTCTTTACTGCAAGAGTACGGGTCGCGAAGTAATAATAAACTCGAAGTATGAGTATCGATCCCACGAGAAGCAATGCCAAGGTAAATGCAAAATAACTAAAAACACTATGATGCAATCCTAACGTAATTCTAGCTAATGCTTCAAAAAAAGAAAAATAAAAATCGTGTATTTGAATTGATTGATTAAATTAAATCTAAATTATGAAAGCAATAAAAACTGATTTAAAATTTATATTAAAAACGACTCAGAATCAATTGATCCAACCAATCAAGTTTCTCGGAATTCTAATGGAGGCTTAGTATAACTCAAATCCTTCGACTACGTCGTGAGTCTCGAATTCGGAAGATTTAGAATTTAAAAATACTTGTTCTTACAAACTTCAATTTCTAAAATAAATCTGATTATTTTAATCATGATCGTGCATCATCGATTCGCGCAGCACATATACTGAACCCAATGCACGCATAAACGTTACAAGGCAATGTATATACTGAATTAGCAATTCACGCATATGTGTTACCGAACATAATAGGACGCCCAAGTTTTTGAAAGTATTTAGAACAAAGAAGAAGAAGAATAAAAATCAGAAAGATCTAACGGTGAATAATATTTTACCTCCATTGTTCATCCTCGATTCCCAATTGATCCTCACAATCGATCTCGAGTTAAGAAAATTAGCTACGCATGGCTATGAAAAATAAATAATTAAATATGAAAAATATTCTGAAATATAAATACTGATATGAATAATTAAAAATTAAATAACGTAAATTAATACTAGAAAAATTATAGAATGACGCGCGTAATTGAATAAAAACGTAAATCTAATTGATGAAATATAAATCGAATTTAATTAATTACAAAACTATTAAAAACTATAAAAAACTAATTTAGGAGGCTATAAAAAACTCTAAAAAATAATGTATATCTTTCACAAAATTGTAAGGAAGTATATATAGGGTACACAATTTGAGTCCTGGCGGGATTAGGATTCTTGCCCAGTTTTCTTCTTAAAGTTCGAACCCTCAAAATGCCTTGTCGACCAGAGTTCGAACTCCAAGTGCAACTGCTGGATTTTTTTTCATAAAGTTCGAACCCTCAACATGCCTTGTCAACCAGAGTTCGAATCCTAAGATAAAACTTTTATCTGTCTATTACAGCTTGATTTTGACCATTTTAGAGATCGATTTAGACAATACCTATTAGAGATAAAGTTATAAAAATTGAAGTCTTCTTTCCAACGAATCAAAAATCATATCAATCAGACATCGGAATAAAAAGTTATGACCAAAATATCGGGACAAATTTCTCAGCAAAATCTTCTAGAGTTCGA
>BRYE01000003.1:13119512-13122012 GCA_030159115.1 Actinidia arguta var. hypoleuca
AAAAAAACTGATAAAAAAAATAATTTCATAAAAAAAACTTATAAAAAAATAATTAAACTAAAAAAAAGATGAAAATCAGGGGCACAAATGTTTCAGTTTTCAGAGATCATACGTACTTAATAAAGATGAAAATTTCTTTTCCCGCCCCCTGACAAACTCATGAAAAAAAAATTACAAAAAAAAAATAAAAAAAACTAAAAAAAATACACAAAAATTAAAAATTAAAAATTAAAAAACAAACCGAGCGAGAGAGAACTAAAAAATAAATAAAATATTATAATTATAAAAACAATAAGGAAAAAAACTGAGGAAAAAAATTACAAAAAAAATTACAAAAAAAAACTAAAAAAAAATACAGAAAAATGAAAAAATAAAAAACTAACAAAGAAAGGGGGTTGGGGGCAATATAGTAAATGCATAGGGAGACAACTTTTCCTCCCTTGTCAGGAGGGGCGGGAAAAAGAGCTCCCTTGGAGTATTGATCAGGACAGTACAATCCTCAAAAACCTTAAATTACAAGGTGTCATATCATGTAGACTACTGTCTATGTATGGAGAATTTTTCTAGAAATTTATGAAAGGAAAAAAAAATAATATTATAAAAAATTACGTTGATTGAATACAGATCAATAGTTGATTAATATCAATTTATATCAAGATAAATAAGTATAATTTTATGTGTCACACATATTTATTAAGTTATAAAATAATACTGAACGAATATTGAACTGTGCCCACTACTAGATCAATATAATTTTTTACATTACTGATCTTTACAACAAAATCTACAATATGTACATTTTAGATCATCAAAATAGAATCCAAAATGCTTGAACTGCAAAAAAGCCAAGTAAAAAGAAAAATGGTCGAAAAAACTTGTTCTTTTTCCTTCACCAGTTGCTTTGCAAATTCTTGATCCAACCACAACATTTAACTGTATCATAGGAAGTTATGAGATTTTATGGTTTATAATTTAGTTATAAAAGGGTGTATTATAAACAAAAGTGGAGTTATATGCTTTTATGATTAGTTATTAATTTCTGATTTATTTGTGACGTGATTTGTTTGAAAATCAATGGCATTTTTATAATGGTAACACTGTCATGGGGTCAGCTGACAGCCCTATGAAATTAATAATAAAAAAAAGAATATTTTAAACATTAATGTTGTCTGCTTGCACCATTGCTTGGTTGATGCACCTTAATAATGGCTTTAAAACTTATGCTCTCTCCCTACCATTAACGCTCCATGAATGGCAGTGCAATCGATGCATGCTCTCTCCCTTAACTTGAACAAGTGACTTTGTAATTAAATTGGAAATCTTACCGCATTATTCAAAACCTGTAAAAATGTAACAATAATTTGACTAGTTATTGTTAAGGGGATTGTTATGCTGAGGCGCAATTGATCATCACTTGATGCAAGATGTGCGTAGCAGAGCTTTAAGCAACCTGCATGAGTCACCAAATTTTCTTGTTTGTGGGTATTTGAAAGCATCTAACAACCTACTTCTATAGAATTGGGGGTTGGTTCAATGAGTAATATCTGTGATGTCATTTCTTAAGTTCTAGTTCAAATCTCTCAAAGACAGTCATCTGGATATTAGCACAAAAGTTAATAAGACGAGTTTTCTATTTTTAGACAAACTGTACCCGGTGTCTAGACCGTGTATTCAAATCACCGTTAATGTGCGAGTCCACGACTTATGATTACATGAGATGAGTGGCTGGCTATGTAGTCCACCCCTAGAGGTAGGGGTCACGCTGTCGTTAGGCTTTTTTTTCTTCCTATTTCTGTCATCTTAAATCCAACCTTGATTAATAGTAAGCAAACACCCTATGCATAGAAGTAAGGCCACACTCCAACAAATCACTAAGGTAATGTTTAGTAACGTTTTTACTTTTTATTTATTTTTTTGTTTAATTTTTATTTTGTTTTGTTTTATTTTTTATAAAATAGAAACTAAAAATATGTTTGTATTCACTTATTTTTAAACTATTTAAAAATAAAAGTGTGTTTGTATTCACTTTTTTTAAACTATTTTAAAAAAGGTGGAAGTGGAGGTGGTGTTAGTGTTGGTGACGGTGGAGGTGGCGGCGGCGGCAGTAGTGGAGGAGGAGGAGGAGGAGGAGGAGGAGGAGGAGGTGGTGGTGGACGTGGCGGTGATGGGTGGCGGCGGCGGCGGTGGTGAAGGAGGAGGAGGTGGAGGTGGTGGTGGTGGTGGTGGTGGTGGTGGAGGAGGAGGTAGAGGAGGAGGATGAAAAAATTTTGAAAACAAAACAAAAATATTTTTTACTTGTTTTCACTATTTTCAAAAATAGTAAAAACTGTTTTGTGTTGTTTTCATTTATATTTTGCAACACAAACAAGTTTTCTGTTTTTATTTATAAAAAAAAAACAAAATAAAAATAAAAAAATAAAAATAAAACAGTTAACAAATAAGCCCTAAGTGGTACTTACAAGTATTGCCTTTTGTAAGTACACAGTCTACAATTTATATT
>BRYE01000003.1:13132012-13134512 GCA_030159115.1 Actinidia arguta var. hypoleuca
ATGCGCGCGCTGCCCGCCTGGGCCGGGCCGAGGTCGTGGTCGCGGGTGCTTGTGCGGTATATGGGTTTGGGCTTGGGCTGGAATTATGAAATTCTGATAAATAGGAAAGTAAAATCCCTTATGACGTTGAGAAATCAACTGCAAGGTTTTACCAACCTATTTTTATTTATTAACAGATTGTTATTTATTTACATACTTAACATATTCTTTTCCTACAAATTTAAGACAAAATTTTTCTTTTAATCTGTTCTGTATGTTTAGATAATTCAATCTGTTTTCTGGATAAAACTGAATTGAAAAATTATTTTTCTTACATAATCTATTTTCGTTACTTTTATTGAGTTCTATTTCTATTATAGAAATGGATACCAACCTTCCTTTTGTACTACCTGCTGCAAAATATATGACTGTTGCTGGTCCGATTGTGATCCCACCAGTGGTTCCAGTGAATCATGGTGAGAAGTCAGAAAAATTCAACGGAACAGAGTTTAAGAGTTGGCAGCAGAAGATGTTATTTTATCTTACAACTCTTAACCTTGTGAGGTTTCTCAATGAAAGTGTTCCAGTTCTGACTGAAGAGACGACAATTACTGAAATTGTTGCGGCAGTTGATGCATGGAATCATGTTGACTTTCTGTGTCAGAATTACATCCTCAATGGTTTGGACAATATTTGGTATAATGTTTATAGTCCAATCAAGATAGCCAAATAACATGAGACTCCTTGGATAAAAAGTACAAGACAGAAGATGCCGAGGCAAAGAAATTTATCGTCAGTAAATTTCTTGAGTACATGATGGTTGATTCTAAATCGGTGACCAGTCAGGTTCAAGAAATTCAACTCATCCTGCATGACATTCATGCCTAAGGCATGTCGATTGGTCAATCTTTTCAAGTTGCTGCGATTATTGAAAAGTTGCCACCGAGTTGGACGGAGTTCAAGAACTATCTCAAGCATAAATGCAAGGAGATGAAACTATAAGAACTAATTGTTCATTTGAGGATAGAAGAGGATAATTGCAACCCTAACAAGAAAGGAACAAATCCCATGGTTGTTAAGGCCAATGTGGTAGAATATGGAGGAACTTCAAACTCAAATAAAGGGAAGCATACTGGTCAAGGTTCTAAGAAAGGACTGAACAGTGCTGGGAAGAAGAAGGCTAAGTTCCAAGGCAAATGCTTCAAGTGTGACAAGATAGGATATCGTGCAGACGATTATCGAAGCAAACCTAAGAATGCTTATACTAATAAGAAGCCTGCACAAGCCAATGTGACCGAAGTGGAGGATCTCTCTGATGGTTTTTCAGTCATGCACCTTTTGGCTGTTGTGTCTGAAGTGAACATGATTGACTCCAATCCGAAAGAATGGTGGATGTATACTGGTGCTACTCATCATATTTGTTCAGATAGGAGGATGTTCATCTCTTACAATGAGGTAAAGAATGGAGAGAAACTATACATGGGTAACTCTACAACTTCTATTATAGAAGGGAAAGGCACGGTGGTGCTAACGATGACTTTGAGAAAATAACTCTCTCAACAATGTGTTACATGTTCCAAACATTCGCAAGAATCTAGTCTCTAGACCTTTGTTGAGCAAGAATGGGTTTAGGCTAGTCTTTGAGTCAGATAAGTTTGTACTCACCAAGAGTGGGATGTATGTTGGTAAGGGGTACTTAAGCGATGGGCTCTTTAAGTTAAATGTAATAACTGTTGTACCACCTGAAGTTATGAATAAGAACAACACATTTTCTGCTTATATCGTTGAGTCTTCTTATATTTGGCATGGTAGATTAGGACATGTTAATTATGGTTCTTTGAAGAAATTGATTAATATGAATTGTCTACCTAAATTTGAACTTGATCATAATCACAAATGTGAAGTATGTGTAGAAGTTAAAATGACTAAAAATTATTTTCAAAATATTCTAAGAAATTCAGAACCTTAGGATCTAATACATACTAGAGCCGGTAAAATGTATTTTATTACTTTTATCGATGACAGTACTAGATATTGTTATGTGTACTTACTACGAAGTAAGGATGAAGTTTTGAATGAGTTCAAAGTTTATAAGAATGAAGTTGAAAATCAACTTAGCAAAAAGATTAAAGCCATAAGAAGTGATCGTGGTAGTGAATATGACGCATCTTTTGATGAGTTTTGTAATGAACATGATATTATATATCAAACCAGTGCTCCATATTCTCTACAGCAAAATGGTGTTGCTGAAAGAAAGAATAGAACATTGAAAGATATGTTAAATACTATGTTGATAAGTTCAGGTTTACCACCAAACTTGTGGGGAGAAGCAGTGCTTTCTGCCAACTACATTCTTAATAAGAAACCCCAAAATAAAGTTAATAAGACGCCTTACTAGTTGTGGAAAGATCGAGCGCCTACCTACAAATTTTTTAAAGTGTGGGGGTGTCTAGCAAAGGTTGCAGTGCCTACTCCTAAGCAAATGAAGTTTGAACCTAAAATTGTGGACTGCATATTCATA
>BRYE01000003.1:13144512-13167012 GCA_030159115.1 Actinidia arguta var. hypoleuca
AAATCCCTAGTCTAATAGTATGATGATGAATGCCTAATGGCATGGTATATATTCACACCGATGTGGTCAATGGTGATCGGATACATACTATCACTCAAATCCAATCCGTTGACATCATTACTCAGTCCCAAGCGGAAAAAGCAATCAATGCCACACGCAAATCACTCGGGCTACGGAAGAAAACGGACAACTATTAAATCTCCAAATTCTTAATACCTACAATACCTAAATAATACCAAACTCGTCTGTTACACATAAAGATCCTGTATAAACTAGTTCACCCAAAACCACAACGTAAGCAATTCTTGATACTGAGTTTATATTCTCTGCCCAAGTATGAGTGCCCTGACTTGATCACTAGAGAATATTAGGCTGACACCACATCAATGTCACATAGACTACTCGCACTTGCAGAGTACCAAGCAACTATCATGATCCAAACTTTAGGCCGTCAAGATTTTGCTAATAACACACAATTGTTTGCTTAAGAATTATGCATAGTTTATGGAGTAGTTTCGAGAATAGAGATGCTTACAAGAACTATTTTTTTATGAATCCACATCCTATCTTCTTGATCATCCTTAATCCCAATGACTTGTTTGATATAATGTTGAATGCTACTCATTAAAATGTGATCAGTGTGTTTATGGTTGTTCAAAACTTTCTTTTTTCTTTCTTTCCAAGGTTCTTTCTTTATTTTAGCATGTTAGTCTATCACAGTCCTGAATGGCTATCCAAACAAAAGTGATATGTGCCCTGAATCTTTAGGCATAAGATTTGAATCTATGGTGTAGATTTAAACTTTGGTGCGGTGTGGTGTAGGTCACAATTAAAGTGAATTTGATCCACATGTTTTAAATTATGAGTACTTTTTTGAGTTCTTTTCCGAGAATGTACCTATGTGGGACAATTCCCGTGTGGGACTAAATAATTTGTTCACCTAGTCAAGCACGTTGCACGTTCCTACTAGTTCAAATTTCAAAATACCTCTTAGTTTTAGATCTTTTATTTTCTCGCAAGGGTTGAAGCAAGAGCATTTTGAAAGGACCTTCACTGTCTCAGAAAAGCAAAAGAAGATAGATGAATAGGCATTGAATTGAACACATAGAACTAAATTTTCAAAAAAAAAAATACACAAAAGGTAATACTGACAAAATTGACGAAGAAAACTGTTCGAGTTCAAACTATTGACACCTAAAGAAGTACATGCAAGCGTATTGATCAGAAATCGAGCAAACTAGGTGAATATTTTATTTATATATTCTAAAATAAATATTTTAACCAGAAGCTCAACTAGGTTTGGAACATCATGATCACTGTCAGACTTAAGCCGATCTCTTAGTATACAATTAAAAACTTGTAACCCAAGATCATCCGGAGATGTCCACTCTTACAATTCTTAATGCAAAAAACAAAGCAAAGAAATTCTTTTTTCATAATCTCCAAGAGATTAGAATGGAAACAAAGTAAATTGTTAAAAGAAACTTCAACATCACAAAGCCATTGGTCGCAGCAGTATACATACAATGCGATAATCACACTCAGTATTTACTGGTTTAACTAGTTTTTCCGTCAAATGCATCTGAAGTCTGAACGGAGGATATAAGAGTTGCTTTTACCAAAAATGGAGATAATAGTTACTTCCCATGAAATGCAAAGGTCCACACAGTTTTGTCGGGATAAGATTGCTTACTTCTGCACGCCTAGATGATATATCTTATTGGCCTCCTCAAACTTCTTTACCTTCTCATAATAAAGTGCATATGCCTGATAAATCAGTGCCGCCTTCATCCCAATGCGATTTGCTTCCATTGTCCTTAATACTGCTCTAGGATCATCCACAAAATCCATCTAACAACCAACAACAATTAGGTTAAAATATACAAAAATCTGACTTAATTCCACAAATCTGTAAAACCCAAGTAATGCAAATAACTGACATGTACTAACTGAACCTTTTCTTTTCTTTTCTTTTCTTTTCCTTTCCTTTTCTTTCTTTTCTTTTCCATTTCTTGGCTCCTATTATAGAAAAACTCAAGTACTGATTAACTCTGGATTTGAAAGAAAGTTTTCCCGGGATGAAAATCAAATCAACATTTGCTTTAAAAAACAGGATAACTACTTATGACTTATGAATTGGTACCCCGCCCACGAATAAATTTGAAACAACTTATCTTCTCCACTTCTCCCTTATTTTCTCAACCGCCATGACAAAATTGTATTTTTTTATAATTTCTTATTCAACATAGATCTTGTTTGAGAAATCTCGTTGAGAATGTTCTAAACATATAAATTTTATTTAAAATAATGATATAAAACAAAAGTTATGACATTTTAAAATTTGTAATAAAAAAATACAAAATAGAATGTCACATTAACACTCTCACAAGGATTTGATAGGGACTTTTGAGCTTATTTTTTGATAAAAATAACAAAATTACCCTTATATTTAAGGCTTTCAATTTTTTGTTAATACACCAATTAAAATAAATAAATATCTCTTTTTCTGAAAACATCATTTTCTTAAAGTACCACATTTTTATTTTTTATTAATAAGTCATAAAAAAACTAGTTCTATTAAAAAGAGGTTTCGTACATATACATATATTGTGTATAAATTTATACAAACATCACAAACAATTGGTGGGTCCCACAATAAGGCCCTATCATTGCTAGACCCACCATTGTAAGTGATTTTTGTCCTAAATATTGCACAATATAGGTGCATGAACATACTTATTTTTTTTTTTTGACAAAATATATAATTGATTATCTTTAACAAAGTACTTCTATATATAAAAAATATAAGAAAAAAAATACATATGTTGAGCAAACACATAATTTGATATTATCAATCGAAAAATTCTAAGAAAAAATATTATTTTTTACTTAAGATAACTTCACTCATGTGAGCTTAATTATATCTCTTAATGCAAGACACTCTTTGATTCTCACAAATATTACAACAAAGTCTTACCTTATGAAAAAGAAGTTAGGTGAATAATTTATTTTATTTTATGTCGTGATTGGGCCCATTTGAATGGGTTGCCTACGTATCCGACTCGTGGATGAATTCGAAACGAAATTAAGTCACTCGTAGTTCTAAGTAATAAAAACTTATTTTTTCGTGAATCGGTTCATTTAATTTTGTGATTGCACCCACTGATTGAGTTGCCTATATGTCTAAGTTCGGACTCAATCAAGTCAACATAGTTCTAGCATTAAGAAATTTTAAAACAAGTCAGCATAGTCCCCGACCTGGATAAGACTCTATAATGATGGCTACAATTTCAAGAGATACCGTAAGATGATGAATTGTGGTTTTACCCACGAAGACGTCCTATGATTTGAAATTTTGGGATCCTCAAGAGATTAATTATTTTTCTAATCCTAATTTATATTATCCCTCTCCAGCAAAAACCTATGATGGGGAAAGCGTTGGTAGTGGAGGAGAAAGTCCACTCGAAGTTATTACTGCTTAGAAGAGTTCAAACGAGTTAATCATGTCTCTTTTGAGAAATACCAAGAAAAAGACTCTTTTAGTCATGTCAACAAAAATGATGAAGATTATGCACAAGATGATTCTTTATAGTTTATTGAATAAGTTCAATCGGTATCATCAGAAATTAAAGATGGTGGTTAGGCCACTATTGATGAGCTCCAAGACATCAACGTTGAGACAATTGAGGATCCCAAATCTATTTTTTGCCCGTGCTATTGTTCCACTGAAGATTTGATTTCCTATGAAAAGCTCGTCAGGGAGCACAAGGAAATTGATGTTTGGATTTCAAATTACCCAATTTTTAAAATTTGGTCGTTTTATTTTGGTTTAAAGTTTCATTTTACAAATACTAATGTTCATGAGTTTGTTTGGTTCATTCTATTTCTTCCGCAATTCATTCGGATTGGATTGGTGTGTCTTTAAGTTTTGACTCGTTCAACTGGCTTGATTTGTCTCGAGGTTTTAATTAGTTCATTTGATTGTCCCTCTATTGATTATGATACTTGGCTAGATTTGAGGAGTTTTTGGACGAAAACCTTGAGGAGTGGTCTAAGGAGTGATTTATCTGTGTGTTTGCAGCAATAATTTCACAATTTAGTATCTCCATTTGCATGTAGTTGCTGGGGCCGTCAATTCACTGTTTTAGTGTTGTGCGAATTCTAGACCCATTGTTATGCATCTCGATGAACCTTGGAATTGTTGGGGTTTTGTATTCCAAGGAAGCCCATGTTTGGGTATTTTCAATTCATTTTTGAATTGAAAATTTAAAGATATTTAAATGGGTATTCTTTTGTTATTCAATAGTGTGAGAAACTCTACTTTTGGGTGTTCTATATTATTAATAAGATTTTGGGTAAACAAGATTTTGAGCGAACTTGTATTAACATTTAGTGAGATTTATTTAGTAAAACCTAAATTGAATAGAATTTGACAAAACGGTCATTGAGATTGTGTGATTATCATTTAGATTTCAATATCACGGTGGTCTCAAAAAGTTAAATACCCATTTTTGTTATACTAAAAAAATCTCACTTGAGACGATGTGATTATATTAGTGTTTGAGCACCTTCGCCATTCTAGCACGATTTGTTCTTACCTTGGAAAACGATTTTGATTGAGTTTGCGTCTTTGGCAAATCACTTCATGTTTGGATTCAAAATTTAGAATTTGGTTTATTTTGTTGAAGGCTTGAGTTTGGCAAACTTGTTATACTTTCGTTTGCGTCTATTGATTGGTTCGAGTTTACTGATATCTTATTTGTTGAGCAATTCATTTAGATGGGCTTCATTTGTTCCCGCAATTGTTTAGTTTATTTAGTTTTTGTTCGACTTGCTTTTCCAAGCCATTGTTTGGTATGTCATTTCTTAGTTCTTAGTAATTAAATGTAATAGTTAACATAGTAAAACAATAATTAAACATCTCGCATAAAATGTGACTACATGAGAACCTTTTTTGAAAAATATAATTTTGACTATTATAAGAAAATCATTTCCTCCACAGATATATAACTACCATAAAAAAACATTCTTTTAAAAAATATATAATTTCAGTTTTCATATCATATAACATAAATATCTTTTCATGAAGATATATGATTTTATTATCATAAAGAAAAAAAGTATATTTTTAAAAAAATGTATAAGTAAATTATTTTAAAAAATCATAATTTAATTATTAAAAGCCAAAACATTGTTATTGTAAAAAAATATACTTTAACAGTATTACAAAAATTAGTTCTATTAAAAAGAGGCTTCGTACATGTACATACATAGTGCGTAAAATTGAACAAACATCACAAATAATTGGTGGGTCCCACAATGGGGCCCTAGTGGCTTTGTAAGTAGTTTTTGTCCCAAATATTGCACGATATAGGTGCATGCACATATTTATTTATTTTTTTGACAAAATATATAATTGATTATATTTAACAAAGTACTTCTACATATAAAAAATATAAACAAAAAAAAATACATATTTTTGAGTAAACACATAATTTGATATTATCAATCGAAAAGTTCTAAGGAAAATCATTATTTTTTACTTCAGATAACTTCACTCATAAGAGCTTAATTATATCTCTTATTAATGCAAGACACTCTTTGATTCTCACAAATATTATCACAAAGTCTTACCTTATGGACAAGAAGTTAGGGTGAATAATTTATTTTATTTTATGTCGTGATTGAGTCTATTTGAATGGGTTGCCTACGTATCCGACTCGTGGATGAATTCGAATCGAAATCAAGTCACTCGTAGTTCTAAGTAATAAAAACTTATTTTTTCATGAATCGGTTCATTTAATTTTGTGATTGCACTCACTGATTGAGTTGCCTATATGTCCAAGTTCAGACTCGATCAAGTCAACATAGTCCCCGACCTGGATGAGACTCTATAATGATGGCTACAATTTCAAGAGATACCGTGAGATGATGAATTGTGATTTTAACCACGAAGACGTCCTAAGATTTGAAATTTTGGGATCCTCAAGAGATTGATTATTTGTCTAATCCTAATTTATATTATCCCTCTCCAGCAAGAACCTATGATGGGGAAAGCGTTGGTAGTGGAGGACAAAGTCCACTCGAAGTTATTACCGCTTAGAAGATTTTGATTGAGTTAATCGTGTTTCTTTTGAGAAATACCAAGTTCAACCGGTACCATCAAAAATTAAAGATGGTGGTTAGATCACTATTGATGAACTCAAAGACATCAACCTTGGGGCAATTGAAAATCTCAAGTCTATTTTTGCCAATGCTATTGTTCCACTGAAGATTTGATTTCGTATGAAAAGTTCGTCTGAGAGCACCAAAGAAATTGATGCTTGGATTTCAAATTACCCAATTTTTAAAATTTAGTCGTTTTATTTTGGTTTAAAGTTTCATTTTACAAATACTAATGTTCACGAGTTTGTATGGTTCATTCTATTTCTTTCGCAATTCATTCGGATTGGATTGGTGTGTCTTTAGATTTTGACTCGTTCGACTGGCTTGATTTGTCTTGAGGATTTAATTAGTTCATTTGATTGTCGCTCTGTTGATTATGAAACTTGGCTAGATTTGAGGAGTTTTTGGGCGAAAACCTCGAGGAGTGGTCTAAGGAGTGATTTCTCGCTTTCATATCTATGTGTTTGCAGCAGTAATTTCTCAATTTGGTATCTCCATTTGCATTTAGTTTCTAGGGCCGTCAATTCACCCTTTTAGCATTGTGCGAATTCTAGACCCATTGTGATGCATCTCGATGAATTTGTATCAACATTTAGTGAAATTTATTTAGTAAAACCTCAATTGAATAGAATTTGAGAAAACGGGCATTGAGACGGTGTGATTATTATTTAGATTTCAATATCACGGTAGTCTCAAAAAGTTAAATACCCATTTTTATTATCCCAAATAAATATCACTTGATTTAACAAGCAAACGATATAAACCAAACTAGCTCCAAAATAATTGAGCAAGCCTTTAACAAAATAAATCAAATTCTAAATTTCGAATCCAAACATAAAGTGGATTGCCAAAACACAAACTCAATCAAAATCATCTTCCAATGACAGAACAAATTCTACTAGAAGGGAGTAGGTGCTCAAGCACTAAAATAATCGCATCTCCACAAATGATATTTATTTACTATAACAAAAATGGGTATTGAACTTTTTGAGACTATCATCATATTCAAATCTAAATAATAACCACACCGTCTCAATGCCCATTTTCTCAAATTCTATTCAATTGAGGTTTCACTAAATAAATCTCACTAAATGTTGTATACCCAAAACCTTATTAATAATATAGAACACCCAAAAGTAGAGTCCTTCGCACTTTTGAATAACAAAATAATACCCATTTAAATATCTTTAAGTTCAATTAAAAAATGAAGACCCTAAATGGGCTTCCTTGCAATACAAGGTTGATCGAGATGCATCACAATGGATCGAGAGTTCGCACCAATTCTAAGGCGTGAATTGACTGCCCTACCAACTACATAAAAACAGAGATACCGAAGTGACAAATCATTACCTTAGACCACTCATTGAGGTTTTCATCCAAAAACTCCACAAATCTAGCCAAGTATCATAAGAAATTGAGCAACAATCAAGCAAACCAATTAAAGCCTCAAGACAAATCAAGCCAATCGAACGAGTCAAAATCCGAAAGAAAAACCAAGTCAGTCCGAATAAATTGCTGAACAAACAAAATAAACCAAACAAACTTGTGAACAACAATCTCTATAAAATCAAACTTTAAACCAAAATAAAATAACTAAATTTCACAAAATTGGTAATTTGAAATCCAAGCATCAAATTCTTTGATGCTCCCGAACGAACTTTTCATAGGAAATCAACTGTTCACAAAAAGAAAAGCAGCCACAAAGATAAGTTTGAGATTTTCAATTGTCCCAAGGTTGATGATGTCTTTAAACTCATCAATAGTGGCCCAACCACCGTCTTTAATTTCTAATGGTGTATGTTAAACTTGTTCAATAAAATAGAGAGAATCATCTTGGACATAGTCTTCATCATTTTCTTGACATGACTAAAAGAGTCTTCTTCGTATTCCTCAAAAGAGACACAATTAACTCGTTCGAACTCTTCTAAGCAATAATAACTTCATGTGAACTTTGTCCTCCAATACCCACGCTTTCCCCATCATAAGTTATTACTGGAGAGAGATAATATAAATTAGGATGAGACAAATAATTAATCTCGTGAAGATCCCAAAAATTCCAAATATTAGGACATCTTCGTGTTAAAACCACAATTCCTCATCTTAAGATATTTCTTAAAATTGTATCCATCATTGTAGAGGCTCATACAGGTGGGGATTATGCTGACTTGATTCTATTTTTCTTAACCTTAGAACTATATTGACTTGATCGAGTCCAAACTCGGACATATAGGCAACTCAACTAGTGGGTGCAATCACAAAATTAAATGAACTAGTTCACCAAAATTAAATTTTTATTACTTAGAACTACGAATGACTTGATTGCGATTCAAATTCACCTATGAGTCGAATAGGTAGGCAACCCATTCAAATGGGCCCAGTCACGGTATAAAATAAATTAAATTATTCACCCTAACTTCTGGTCCATAAGATAAAACTTGTGTTAAATTTGTTAGAATCAAAGAGTACATTTTTTTTTCAAAGAAAAAAATATTTGTTTATGATGAGGAAGTTTGTATATATCTTCAAGAAAAGATCTATGTTATATGATATTAAAATTAAAATTATATATCTTCAATAATTTTGACTATTATAAAAAATATATATATAACTATCATAAAAAATATTCTTTTAAGAAAATATATAATTTTAGTTTTAATATCATATAAAAATAGAGATCTTTTCATGAAAATATATATAACTTCATAATCGTAAACAGATATTTGTTTCTTTGAAACAATATATGAATTTATTATCATAAAAAAAATAACATTTTTTAAAAAATATATAATTAAATTATTCTTGAAAAAATGCATAATTTAATTATTAGAAGCCAAAACAATGTTATTATAAAAAAAATATACTTTAATGATCATCAAAAAACTAATTTTATTAAAAAGTCACTTCGTTCATGTAAATATATTGTGCATAAATTTGTACAAATATCACAAACAATTGGTGGGGCCCACAATGGGGCCCTATCACTGCTAGACTCACCCTTGTAAGTGATTTTTGTCCGAATTTATGCACGCACTTATTTTTCTTTTGAAAAAATATATAATTGATTATCTTTAACAAAGTACTTCTACATATAAAAATATAATAAAAGAAAATACATATTTTTGAGTAAACACATAATTTAATTATCAATCAAAAAATGCTAAGCAAAAATATTATTTTTTACTTAAGATAATTTCACTCATATTATCTCTTGTTAATGCAAGACACTCTTCTAACAAATATTACCACAAGTCTTATATTATGGACAAGAAGTTAGGGTGAATAATTTAATTTATTTTATGTCATGACTGGGCCCGTTTGAATGGTTTGTCTACGTATTCGACTCGTGCGCAATTAAGTCGCTTGTAGTTCTAACTAATAAAAACTTTTTTTTAGTGAACCTATTCATTGAGTTTTGTGATTGCACCCACTACTTGAATTGCTTATATGTCCGACTTTGGACTCGATCAAGTCAATATAGTTCCAAGGTTAAAGAAAATTTGAATCGAGTCAGTATAGTTCCCCACTTGGATTAGACTCTACAATGATGACTACAATTTCAAAAAATACCTTGAGATGCTGAATTGTGATTTTAACCATGAAGATGTCCTCAGATTTGGAATTTTTGAAATTTTTGGAATCCTCACGAGATTGATTATTTGTTTAATCTTAATTTATATTATCCCTTTACAACAAGAACCTATGATGGGGAAAGCATGGGTAGTGGAGGACAAAATCCACTAGAAGTTATAACCGCTTAGAAGAGTTCAAACAAGTTAATTGTCTCTCTTTCAAGAAATACCAAAAAAAAGACTCTTTTAGTCGTGTCAAGAAAATAATGAAGACTATGTACAAGATGATTCTCTCTAGTTTATTGAACCATCAGAAACTGAAGACAGTATTCTTGAGATAGTGGCCCAACGGTGGTTGGGCCATTAGTGATGAGCTCAAAACATCAACCTTAAGACAATTGAAGATCCCAAACCTATCTTTGCCGGTTCTCTTCTTTAAGTGAGGAATTGATTTCGCATGAAAAGCTCGCCCGTGAGTACTAAGAAATTTGATGCTTAGATTTCAAATCATTAATTTTGTGAAATTTAACTATTTTATTTTGGTTTAAAGTTTTATTTTACAGAGATTGTTGTTCACGAGGTTTTTTTCTTCATTTTGTTTGTTCAACAATACATTTGGATTGGCTTGATTTGTCTTTAGGTTTTGACCCGTGTGATTAGCTTGATTTGTCTCGAGGCTTTGATTGTCGTTCGATTTCTTATGATACTTAGCTAGATTTGCTGGAGTTTTTGGATGAAAACCTCGAGGAGTGGTCTAAGGAGTGAATTCTCAGTTTAATATCTAAGTGTTTGCAGCAATGATTTTTCACTTTGGTATCTCCATTTGCATGTGGTTGCTAGGTGTTATATATTATAGTATATTTAGTAATAATTAATAAGTATATTATTTATATTAATGATTTTTAAGCTTAAAGGAGATTTTTTAAGTTTGAAGGAGATGAGCAAGTTTGTCCCACATTGATAAACTATGCTTCAAGTGGGAGTGACTCTCTCTATATAAGAGAAGTCTATCCCACATTGCTAAGGTAAGCTCCTTGTGGGAGTTGTTCTCTTTTTATGAGAGAACATTTGTCCCACATTGCTTAGCTACATGGTTGAGTGGAAAGGACTCTCCTATATAAAGGAGAAGTCTTATCATTTTCTCCTCAAGCTTTGAGATTCCTCCTTTGAGGAAACTTATAGTTTATTTTTAATATTTTCCTTATATATATATGTATATATATATATATATATATATATATATATATATATAAAGGAGAAGAAAGAGAGATTTAAGTTTTAAATTTTAAATTAGCGGTAATAATGGTTATTTTATTTAATGATCGTTTTAATTATCGTTTAATTAAGTACGCAACGTTTCGCTTAAATTTTAGTCCGTTGGAGACAACGGCTATAATTTTGACCGTTGGGATTTAGTCCAAAACGGTAAGTGTGCGAAAAGGTGTGAACTTTGAATGATTGGATGTTTAGTCCCACATCGGTGAAGAGTTGTGATGGTTTGGAACATCCTTTGGTTCTCTATAAATAGGACCAGAGGAAATCCGAATAGAATACACAAGTGAAAACTTTCTCTCTAACTTTTCTCTCTCTTTCTATTGTTCATTATTTTTCTTTATTCGGGTGATATTCTGATCCTAAGATTGTTAAGGAGTGTAGCCTTAATTAATCTTAAATAATTAGGCATTGTATCCTTGAGATAGATTTTCCAAGAGTCCATTTGCACCATAGTGGGGAAATTACTATCTTAATGATAGCATCCTGGATGTGCCTTGCCTAATCTTTAAATCTCTACTTTCTGATTTTATTATTCCTTCTTGAGTTTTCATCATTTTCCCACAACACTAGGGTAGTCAATTCACGCCTTAGCATTGGTGCGAATTCTTAACCCATTGTGATGCATCTCAATCAACTTTGGAATTCTTGGGGTTTTGTATTGCAAGGAAGTCCTTGTTTGGGTATTTTCACTTCATTTTTTAATTGAAAACTTTAAAATTTTAAATGGGTATTCTTTTGTTATTCAAAAGTATGAAAGACTCTACTTTTGGGTGATCTATATTATTAACAAAGTTTTTGCTAAACAAAATTTTGAGGGAACTTGTAACAGCATTTAGTGAGATTTCTTTAGTGAAACCACAGTTGAATAGAATTTGAGAAAACGGGCATTCAGATGGTGTGATTATCATTTAGATTTGAATATCATGGTAGTCTCAAAAAGTTAAACACCCATTTTTGTTATACTAAATAAATCTCAGTTGAGACGATGTGATTATTTTAGTGTTTGAGCACTTTTGTCCTTCTAGCACCATTTGTTCCAGCCTTGGAAGATGATTTTGATTGAGTTTGCATCTTTGGCAAACCACTTCATGTTTGGATTCGAAATTTAGAATTTGGTTTATTTTGTTAAAGGCTTGCTCAATTCTTTTGGAGCGAGTTTAACTTGTTATGTTATCGTTTGCTATATTGATTGGTTCGAGTTTATTGATAACTTGTTTGTTGAGCAATTCATTTGGATTGGCTTCATTTGTTCTGACATTTTACTGGTTCCTTTGTTTCTTGTTCAACTTGCTTTTTCAAGCCCTTGTTTGGTATGCCATTTGTTAGTTCTTAGTAATTAAACATAGTAATTAACATAATAAAATAGTAATTAAACATCTCGCTTGCATAGGATGTGACTTGAGGATAACTTTTTCTGAAAAAAGTAATTTTGACTATTATAAAAAAATCTTTTATTCGATAGATATATAACTATCATAAGAAAAATATTTTTTTAAGAAAATATATAATTTTAATTTTAATAACATATAACGTCGAAATCTTTTCATAAAGATATATATAACTTCATAATCATAAATAAATATTTTTTTTCAAAAAAAATATATGATTTGATTATCATAAATAAAAATTAATATTTTTAAAAAAATGTATAATAAAATTGTTCTTGAAAAACATCATAATTTAATTATTAGAAGGAAAAACAATGTTATGATAGGAAAAAAATATACTTTAACAAGCATAAAAAAAACTAGTTCTATTAAAAAGAGACTTCGTACATGTAAATATATTGTGCATAAATTTGTACAAATATGACAAAAAATTGGTGAGTCCACAATAGGCCTCGATCACTACTAGACCCACCATTGTAAGTAATTTTTTTTCGAAATATTGCACAATTTAGGTGCATGAACGTACTTATTTTTCTTTTGAAAAAATATATAATTGATTATCTTTAAAAAAATGTAATTTTACATATAAAAAATATAACAAAAGAAAATATATACTTTTGAATAAGAATATAATTTGATTATTAGTTGAAAAATTATGCGCTTTAAAAAAACAACAACATATTTTTACTATATTAAGCAAAGATCACTATCATAGTTTGGCCGAGTAGTTGTTATGCTATCAATTGAGATTGAGTTTATGGATTGATTTGTTAGTCTTTAGTTTATTTTAATATAGTAATTGCACATTTTGCAAATGTGGAGACTTAGGAAAAGTTTTGATTGATTTAGCATTTTTTACTTGAGTTTGCTTCGTATTGGAGTTAGAAATCTGCCAAAGTGAAAATTTGTAATGATTTTTGCTGTGTTTAATAAGCTCGAGCTGTTGTCAAAGCATGTTTGTGTCTCGAGTTAGCTACCAAAGCATTTAATTCACCCCTCTAGCATTGGGTGTGATTCATCTTGATTTACTTAAGACTTCTTGTACACATTAAAAAGTTCAATTTTCTTGGTTCAAAACCAAGGTTCCACTATTATTGCTAAGAGAAGATGTTGAAACCAATTGATGGTTTTTGGCATAACTTGTATTAGGGTTTGGTGATCTTTGTTTTGGATCCACCTCTGCTAAGGTTTTCTAGATAAAAGTTATATGTTCTGCACACAAAAGTAGTTTGGAGAGAACTTACTTGAGTTTTGACTGCTGGATGTTGAATATTAAGAAATTCCTTTTAGGTAGCGACTGCCATCTTTTTTCAGCTATTTGTCATGTCCTTCAAGTGTTTCACTTGAGCCTTTTCTGAATTTAGGTCAGTGACCAAGTTTGGCATAGCCCCAACACATAGAAAGGCAACAACCATTTTCTGAATGACATCTGGCGGTATTTGGTGGCGCGAAATTTATGCAATGGGTGTTCACCACCATTGAATAAGTAGTGAGGAACACGGTGCAAACGATTCAAGTGCCGATTAGAGCGACAAAATCTAGGGTTACTACGGCCATGAAGGCCTTTCTACAACTTCGCCCGCCTACGTTTAGGGGTAAACCAGATCCGTTGGTTACAGAAGATTGGTTGGAGCAAGTCACAAGAGCATTAGACACGATCTTGATGACGATGGAAGAGTTGAGGGTGTTGTTCGCGTCTTATCAATTACAAGGGGATGCCCTCCAATGGTGGAAGATCATTGAGGAGAATGGGGCTAAGAAGTGGGAGCCATTTAGGAAAACTTTCTTAGACCAATACTTTACGGATACGGCTAAGGAGGCGTTGAGAATAAATTCATTAATTTGGTTCAAGGAAGTATGAAAGTGGCTCAGTATGAGGCCAAATTCACTAGCTTATCGAGGTTCGCAAGGGCGTTTGTGTCGACGGAGGATGAGAAGGCAAAACAATTTATGCAGGGGCTTAGGCCTTCCATAAGGAATAAGATTGCGGGAAACTTCATCAAAGTTTACTCGACTATGGTTAGCTCGGCGGCTGCCATAGAGGAAACTTTGAATGAGACAAGGAAGATGACGAATCCAAATCCCAACGTGAGGGTGCTAGTGCTCAGTTTAAGAGACGTTTTTGAATAAATTGAAAAGTTCTACGTCACAGCAATAGTATCCTGCTAGGTTTTCACCTACTATTTCAACAGCAACATCTCGCCAGACATCTCAGGGAGGGCCGAATAGTTATATGTTGTGGACTGCCCATTAAAGGTTCAATAATAGAGGCAGTCGCAACAGAGGGGACAATCCCGCGGGCAAGCGCATGAGCAGTCACTAGTTAGGGGTCCACCTACTTGTTTTCAATGTGGTTAAGTTGGTCATGTCATGAAGTAGTGTACATAGAGGAGGAATAGTTAGGGAGCTACAAGGTCACAGCAACCTACGCAGTCAACTCAAGCATCTAGGGCCACTCCAACACCTATGTCAACTCAGTCTTTTTATCAGTCAGAACCACAAGTTTTGGGTTAGCAGAGTCAGAGGCCTCAAGGGCATGTTTACGCTATGACATCAATAGCGGGACCATCAAGAACAGTGGGACAACAGGAGTCGTAGTTGAATACCTCTATCGCATGAGGTACTTTTCTTATGTTAATTCGTGGGCTCGTGTTCTCATCAACACGAAAGCATCATATTCATTCATCGCATCATCATTTGCTTTGGCATTGGGGTTAGAGATTGAAGTGTTAGATTCAGTACTTTTGTTAGACACTCCAGTTGGAGGTAGGACAACCTTGAGCGAGTCTGTAGGTCTTGCGAGGTTGAGATTTCCGATCGACGTTTCGTGTTCGATTTCATTGTGTTAGATATGACGAGTTTCAACGTAATCCTTGGTATGGATTGGTTGTCCGGTTATCGTGCTACGATAGATTGTGTTCGGCATCGAGTTATTTTCTATACACTCAAGGACGACTGTTTTCATTTTATGGAAGATCGGGGTGGTGGTTTTGTCCCATCATCTAATGATGTGCATAGTAGACAAGGGGAATTGAACTTTCTTTGCTCGGCTTGCTTGGTCGACGAGGGTAGTGTGGTTTTGCCACTGGTTATTTGCGACTTTTTTGATGTTTTTCTGAAAGATTTGATAGAGTAACCACGACATCGGGAGATTGAATTCTCCATTGATCTTATACCGGGCACCGCACCCATCTCAGTACCACCATATCGTTTTGCACTTGTAGAGTTGCAAGAGTTAAAGGTTTAGATTCAAGACTTATTGGATAAGGGTTTTATCCGACTTAGTGTATGACCATGGAGAGCTTCAACTTTATTTGCTAAAAAGAAGGATGGGTCACTTCGAATGTGTGTAGATTACCGATGACTGAATCATGTAATGATAAAGAACAAGTATACACTTCCAAGGATCGATGACTTGTTTGACCAATTAAAGGATTCGAGCTATTTCTCGAAGATTGGCTTGAGATCGGGTTATCACCAGTTGCGGATCAAAGAAGGTGATATAGTGAAGACGGATTTCCGCTCACACTACGGACATTATGAATTTCTTGTAACGCCGTTTGGTCTTACTAATGCACCAACAGCTTTCATGGACTTAATGAATCATATCTTTCATCCATTTTTGGATCATTTCGTAGTTGTGTTCGTATACGACATCTTAATCTATTCGCCATCAGTTGAGTCGCACGAGTAGCATTTGAGGATTGTGATGCAACTTTTGCAAAAGCATCGTTTGTATGCTAAGTTTAGCAAATGCGAGTTTTGGTTACTTTAGGTGAAATTCTTAGGTCACGTTATTTCTGGGAACGGCGTAGCAATCGATGACTCGAAGATTGAGGCAGTGATGAATTAGGAGCGATCGAAAATCGTATTTGAGATCTGTAATTTCTTGGGTTTAGCCAGTTACTACCGATGATTCGTAGAGAATTTTTCACATTTAGCGACACTAATCACTCAACCTATGAGGAAGGGATTCATTTTGTTTGGAACGATGCTTGCGAGCGTTCATTTTAGGAGCTTAAGAAGAGATTGACTTTGACACTGATTTTTGTTATATTGGAGTGAGGGTTAGATTATACCGTGTACTACGATGCTTCACGTGATGGCTTGGATTGCATATTGATGTAGTTGGGTAAGGTGATTGCATATGGTTCATGTCAATTAAAGACGCATGAGCAAAATTATCCTACTCACGACTTAGAGCTTGCGGCCGTCATGTTTGTGTTGGAGGCACTACTTGTACGGAGAGCAACTTAAAGTGTTTTCAGACCAGAAGAGCTTAAAGTACTTATTTACGCAGAAGGATTTAAACTTGAGGTAACGACGTTGGATGGAATACATGGAGGACTACGACCTTGAATTGCACTATCATCCCGAGAAGGCCAATATTGTGGCCGATGCGCTTAGTAGGAAATCTCTTAGTACATTGGCAAACATTTCTATTCATGAGTGAAAAATGCTTTAGGATCTCGGTGAGTACGATTTGATTCTCAACAATACGGATGAGTTTGCTACCTTATTCACATTATCTGCAAAACCATCTATCATCAGTCAGGTTATTAAGGCACAATAGCAGGACGTAAAGGGCAAGACGATTTGCGATCACATTGCTAGGGGTGTAGGACCGATAGATTGGGTTTTGCATTCGGATCAGGGTTTGAGATATAAGTCTAGATTGTTTGTACCTTTATCTAGTAGAGACAGCGCTTTTCGTGAATTTCATCATTCATAACTTGCAGTTCTTCCTGGAGGGACGAAGATGTACCATGATTTATGTCAATAATTTTAGTAGAGGCGAATGAAGAAAGACATTACCTTGTTCATTTCAAAGTGTTTGACTTGCCAACAAGTAAAAGCCGAACACTAGAAGCTAGCAAGTTTGCTACAACCATTACCGGTTACTGAGTGAAAGTAAGAGCATATTATGATGGACTTTGTGTTCAGTTTGCCTATGTCACTAAGAGGGCACGACACTGTTTGGGTTATGGTCGATCATTTGACAAAATCCACGCACTTTTTTCCTATCTACCTGTCAAATTCGGTAGAGGATCTTGGCATCATTTACATTCGTGAAATTGTTCGAATTTACGGGGTTTCAGTCTCTATCATTTACAATAGGGATTTGCATTTTACATCTCTTTTGGAGGGGGATGCAGTCAGCTCTTGGCTCGAATTTGAAACTTAGCACGGTATTTCATCCTTAGACTGACGAGCATTATGAACGTACCATTCAGATTCTGGAGGACATGCTTCAGACATGTGTGCTTGACTTTAAGGGATCATGGAATGATCACCTACACTTAGTAGAATTCGCATATAACAACAGTTATCAAGCGAGTATTGGGATAACACATTTTGAAGTGTTGTACGGTAGACCATGTAGGTCACCTGATTGTTGGACCGATGTTGGACAGGCAGCGCTTGTGAAGTCAGATTCGGTTCGTGATACAACTAAGAATGTAGTCTTGAATAGGAAACGTTTACTCACGGAACAAAGTCATCAGAAGAATTACGTCGATTTAGAATTTGTAGTTAGAGACCACGTGTTTTTAAAGATTTCATCAAAGAGGGGATTAATACATTTTTGGCATAGCTGCAAGTTATCGCCAAGGTTTATTGTGTTGGGGCCGTGGCATATCATCTTGCTTTGGCACCAAGGTTGGCCAATATGTACAACGTGTTTCATATTTTCATGTTGCGAAAGTTTGAGCCCGATTCTTCACATGTTTTGGACTGGGAAGATGTAGTCATCAACGAGGATGTCACGTATGAGGAGCGACCGATTCGTGTGTTAGACATGGGAGACCAAGTTCTTAGAGGGAAGACCATTTCATTGGTGAAAGTTCTATGATTTCATCATGGCATGGAGGAAGCTACATGGGAGCGCTAGTCCGAGGTTTGCGTGAAGTACCCATATCTTTTTAGCCAATCTGATACGTTGATCTAATTTTGTAGACGAACTTTTTTTAAGTGATAGAGGTTGTAAGGTTTTAAATTCTTTTATTGATGTAGATAATTAGGACGCATATATGACGTCACGAAGTCATGTGCATATATATGTGTGCACCGTTATGGACTTTAGTGTCATTGGGGCCATTTAAATTAAATTGGGCTACTTGGGTTTTAATTGGGCTTGAAAGAATTAGAAGTGGGTTGTGAAATAGTGGGCCAAATAACTGACCCATGAGTAGTTTGGTTTGATCGAGTTTGTCAAACAAGGCTTACGACCAAATTGGGCATTCAGTATCTCTCTTTCTCTCATTTATTAACCAAATGTATTTACTTCATCTTCTTTTCTTTTCTCTTTCTAGGGTTTGAGCACTAAAGATTAGATTGGAGTGAGGTTTGAGTGATAGTCTGTTGGGAAGATTATCTACTCAATGAGGGCATCGATTTGAGCCACAAAAGTTTGGAAACGGAGATTGTTCATTCATGTTCTTCATCATTTTGGGAGCTTGCATTACTTTGATTTGAGATAAAGGGGGTTTTCTTATGGGATTTAATATTGGGGTTGTTGTTAATAGCTTATACTTAGCCTATTAAGGCATTATTTTGGGTGTTAAATCCTAAAAAAAAGATTTGGTTTATTTAAAAAGTTAGGAGTTCTGGGATCTGAAATCATCTATTTTTCTACGATGTTTATCGGTAGTCGCATTTTCTTTACTGGTAGTTCTCTTTATTTCTGAAGCTTATTTGACAACCCGATCTACCGGTAGTACTTTTTCTACTACCGGTAGTGATTTATTGTATTTCTTACTAAATCATTGTCTATCGGTAGTATACTTTTCTACTACCGGTAGTGATTATTGGTATTTAGTCACTAGATTGTTATCTATCGGTAATATTTTTTTTACTACTGGTAGTGATTTCTTGCATATTAGCCACTAGTTGGTCGACTATCAGTAGTATTTTTTTCACTACTGGTAATGAATATTTGTATTGTCTCTAGATTGCCTTCTACCTGTAGTACTCTTTTTCACTATCGGTAGTGATTTATTTAGTTTTATCTCTAAATCCCTGTTTACTGGTAGTGACCTACTTTAACAGTTTTACAAAAAGAATTTAGAAGTGAATACATTTGATTTATGTTTATAATCATACCATTGTTTATAGTAAATGCATTCGAATTATTTTAATAATGACTATTATTGATGGTTTTAATACTTGCATATTTATATGGTTTACATTAATACTTTTACTAAATGTAATTTTGTGAATATTAGAATTGAAAATAGTTTTGGGAATGACATGCTTGGATGTACCGGAATAAGTTAGCTTAGATTAAGCTCGAGGTGAAAGACCTAGACAACAACCGCACGGAAGTGAATGTCAAGCCTTCGGTTAGTGACCGAGAAATTAGTTGGATATTGGGTACGTCAAACCTTCTGTGAAAGTCCGAGAAGTGGCCTGGATATTTGGGTATGTCAAACCTTCAGTGAAAATTCGAGAAGTGGGCTGGATATTATCTCATATGCTTAGTGCATGACGAGACTGATGCGGTACTAGTATAGGTGTGTCATTCGTAAATATTATTATTTTTTATAATAAGCCAGAAAGTTTGTGAAATCATTGATTTGAGAAATCATGAAATAAATGCTTTTGAGAAAAATCAAAAAATCTAAAAACTTAATAATTTGTGAAATCATGGATTGAAAATTAAAAGTATATTTTAATATGAATAAAAGCATACTTTATTGCATCATGTTTTTATTATATAGTTATGTATCATGATTTTAGCTTGAGACATCAAGTCTATTGTTAAATCTTTGGAAAATAACTCACCTTTATTATAAAAATAAATTTTAGGTACCAAGATGTATCCTGAATCTTGAGGCATATGAATTGTTGTTTACCTTTTTTTGTTTAGAAAATATGTTAATATATTTTTAGAAATTGTAATATTATTTTGGCCTGGTGTGGGTATTGTCCACGGATTATCATCCATATCTTGTATTTGATAGCTCATGGAGAGCATGGTCCCACGAGAGGGATTGGTTGTACTCTGATGTTATGATGATATATAATCATAAGTTATTAGATTCCGTTTATTGTTTGATATGATGTGTATGCTTATGTAGCTGGAACACGTATTATCCGGAGCGTGACATAGGAGTTGTTCCTCTTCCATCTCAACTTTTGTCCCATGTTATGGACCTTGATACTTCTAATGATGAGACTCCTCTTGCTGCCATTAATGCTCCGTCTACCTCCACTGCTCCTTCTGCTACAGTTGATTCTACTGCTCTTCAACTTAAAAGATTGTTGATGCCATTGTTGCTCTATTCACACATATGAATGTGATTCATACGAACTTGGTCGAGCGCATTGGATTGTGCATAAGCGAGTTGATTTAATTGTGGAGTGTCAGGCTCATGACATTATTTCAATCCGTGACACGTTTTCAGCATTGTCTCACCGACACACTGAGTTCATCATCGAAGTGAATGATTTCATAAATAGAATTCCTCGTCGGTGATGTGGTTTTGTAATTATGGAGACTGAACTTTTAGGAATGGTTGTATTTGAATAATTTTATGTGCTTTATGGATGTTTTGCATTTTAGCGTTGTTTATGTTGAATGTCTAGTGCTTTTGGATATATATATATATATTGGTTATTGGATTTGTTCCCCATGCTTTCTTTGTCAATTTGTTCCAAAAAGGGGTAGAGTAAACTACCTCATCTACTTTTATGTATTTCTATTCTATAGCTTTGATATCGATTCTATATTATTATTTCTTGGACTTGACCGGTTTGGTTATTTTGTTTCCGTATGTGTACGGATGATCCTTTGTGCTTGTTATTGGGATGTTATTGTATTTATTTTCATTTTCCTATAATGTGTCGTAGTATAGGATTTTGATCACGAAATTGCCGAAAGGGAAGATTAAAAGGTTATGAATTGGCCAAATTTTATCAAATGTCTTATTTAATGTAATTCGAAAATTTGGATTATCAATCACAATCATTCGGAAATGTTTTCCAGCATTAAAAAAAAATTCAAGTATATTAATGCAAGCTCTTACTAAGAGAGACTTGTATAATACATCGAGGATGATAAAGGAGACTTCAAGGGACATCGAGGGATTTCGAGGGATCTCGAGGGCAAAAACAGTGACCTGGAATTTGATCAGGACCTCGCGGGATCTCGAGGGAAAATACAGAGTGCTAGAAAATTCACAGAGAGCTCACGGGTATTTCGCGGGATGTCACGGGACGACGAGAGCAAAAGCTGAGAACTCACAAATAGTATCCACGACACGCTTTCGACACTGTCTCGTCGACACACTGAGTTCATCACCAAAGTGAATGATTTCATAAATAGTATTCCTCATCGATGATGTGGTTTTGTAATTATGGAGGCTGAACTTTTTAGGAATGGTTGTATTTGGATAATTTTATGTGCTTTTTGGATGTTTTGCATTTTAGCTTTGTTTATGTTGAATATTTGGTGCTTTGGGATATCTATCTATTGGTTATTGGCTTTGTTCCGCATACTTTCTTTGTCAATTTGTTCCAAAAAAGGAGAGAGTAAACTAACTCATTTACTCTTACATATTTCTATTCTATAGATTTGATATCAATTCTATATTGTTATTTCTTGCACTTGATCGGTTTGGTTGTTCTGTTGGCGTATGTGCAGGGATGATCCTTTGTGCTTGTTATTGGGGTGTTATTGTATTTTTTTTCCCTATAATGTGTCGTAGTATAGAATTTTGGTCACAAACTTGTCAAATGGGGAGATTGAAAGGTAATGTAATTGGAAAAATTTCATGACATGTCTTATTTAATGTAATTCGGGGATTTGGTTATCAATCACAAGTATTCAGAAAGGTTTTCTAGCATTCAAAACAGTTTTCAAGCATATTCATGCAAGCTCGTGCTAAGAGAGACTTGTATGATACATCGAGGATGATAAAGGGGACTTCAAGGGACGTCGAGGAATTTTGAGGGATCTCAAGGGCAAAAATAGTGGACTAGAATTTGATCAAGACCTTGCGGGTACCTCGAGGGATATCGAGGGATCTTGAGAGAAAATACATAGAGCTAGTAAATTCACAAAGAGCTCACGGATACTTCGCGGGATGTCGAGGGGACGTCGA
>BRYE01000003.1:13174512-13177012 GCA_030159115.1 Actinidia arguta var. hypoleuca
ACAATCATCTCCTTAGAGCATCTCCAGTGATTTTTCCATTTTCACAACATTAAACTTATATTTTGGCATGATACAGTACTTGAATTACTATAATTTGGTAATCTCTTATGACTCAAATGCTCTCTTTTATATTTCTCTGCCAAATGGAAATTTCCACCTATATGTTCCATTAGGTTAGATTGAACGAGAAAGATCGAGAGAAAGATGCTGAAAACTTTGGAGGTTATTGTTGAAAGAGCGTTATTATTGATCTCTTGCTCAATTTTGATCATGGCTTCTTCCTCTATGTTGTAAGGAACAAAATTTACGACTATACTAATGCTGAGAACTCTACATTCATGACCAAATCTTCATGTTTGGGGGCACGCTTCGTAGTTTGGATCTTGATTATTTATTTTGTGATATTTATTGAAAAGCGATGTCTGGTAAATGATTCTTATGGAAATGGTAATGGTAAGAAACTTGTGTGTGTGTTTTGCAAGCTTCCTCATGCAAGTAATAACATAAAAAGTCTATGACATGTGAAAAAATGGAGAACATATATGCATGTTACCATGCCAATTCCAAGAAAAGCGTAGTTTGCTAGTTGTTTCGTCAGTTTGTCTCTAATAGTTCCTTCGCATGACATTCCGTATCTATTAACACTGTATCTGGTATAGGATTCTTATTCTTATAAGTATTTAGTATAGATCCATGTTATATCATCATATTGTATAGGATCAAAATATTTGATGGCAAGATATGTTTGAGATAACCAAAATTTTAATAACATGTGACTTGAGTGGTAAGTGCATTCACAACCAAGGTTGAAGTGACTCTCTCAGTTGTTAGTGGCTTGTAGCTTTTGATTTGAGATCATAGTTAGTATGAACCAGCGCAGTCATTATATTGACCTGAGATTGTGATATAGTATGCTCAATCAGTGAAGGTTGAGCCGAGGAGGAGGGGGGGAGGACGCCAATCATAAAATCCAATTTAATTTTAATATAGCCAATTTCAAGATTAACTCAATATCCACTATATGTTTGATAAAATTACCAAACCAACAAATATAAAACAACTCCGCAATCCTTTGCAAGCTCCCCGAGCCCCTCTGGATTCCATAACCACCATAGAAGTACCTCCTCAATCTCCGTTTGTGAACGGAGACGTTCCTACAACGGCCGAGAGTCCATGAGATTAACAAACTGGTAGTGACCGTGTGTTTTTATAAATGAACACTCAAACTAAGGGGAGTCTCCCTCAGAAAAAAAAAAATTAAGGCCAATCTCACTACATGATGAAAAAGAAGGCTTTAAATTGATTGGGCTAGTGAAACCGTCGAATTTGTGGAAATTCCGTGTTTAGGGCTCGAGCTCATAGTCAAGCGCAAAAAAATACTCTTCAGGAGTGCACTTTTGAGTATGCAACCTTCTGTGCTTAAGCAATCTGTCTAGCATTGAAACATAGTCTCTTGATCTTTGTGCTTGATTTTGCGCTCAAACACTGATAAAATTAGTCTTAATTTCTAACTCTTAAGATAAAGAGAGATTAATCAAGTAAGAAAACTATGTTTAGATGACAACGAGTGACTACATGAAATACAAGTGTGTACGCGAGATTTGCAAGGGCTCAGTATGGCTTATGCCTTTAGGTAATGGAGCGACGACACTTGCACATGCACGGCCATTCTCCATAAATGCCAAAGTTGGGCCTACGTGGAGAATCTAGATACACTAAGCCCAAAAAAACAAAAAAACAAAAAGCCCTAATACAGACTCCAGCAGTTTTCTCTCACCAGAAATTGCCAACTACCCTAACATGCTCTATTATGAGAAAGCTTAGTTAGGACCTGCCTGTTCACTCTCTTTATCATCTATTTACTATTGTTTTTTTAGTTTCTTCGTTCAGCAGTAGAGTATGCTACTTGTATTTGTTATGTTCATAGGTGCATTTGGATTGTTATTCTCTCTAGTTTGATTTTATAATTGTGCAAATATTGCTATCTTTTATTCATTTTCTCAATAAAATGATACGTTGTGCTTTGACACAGTGAAAAGAAAAAAAACCATTATAGCAAGATGAATCAAAGTTCGGTACTGAAAATTTTTGGCAGCCCTACTGTAACTGTGTAATTATGCTGTCATCCAAATGAAATGTATTGTTTTATAAATGCAGATAAGATCCCAAAGAAGACTAACATCCTTCCGAAGGAATGGCAATGACAGAGTAGGCCTGCATATGAGCAAGCTAAATTGCGAAAGGTCAATTGGACTAGCCAACTTGGGGAATTAAACGAAACTGTTCCAACGAAAATGATGCCGCACAAAAATCAAATAAGTAATAACCGTGAATAAATAAAGAAATAGAGAAGGAGATAGAGAAGTTTGGCTTCACACTAGAATCTCAGAAGAAAGAGGGAAGAAACTAGTTGTTGTTTTTTCATTCATCATCATCTCTTTCCAAATTGTAACAAAGCTCTCTTTAAATAGAGAAAATAAACTAAGACCCTAAAAATAAT
>BRYE01000003.1:13202012-13204512 GCA_030159115.1 Actinidia arguta var. hypoleuca
GCATATTCGTAAGTTAGTGAGATTCATGGGAACACACACAACGCGTAGGAACACCACATAGCCTTTCATTCTCGCATTGATTGTGATATATTTTTGTGCATTGTTTTGTTTGGTATGCAGGATGGTTGTTAAGCATGAGTAATACGGAAATAGGTGGTTCGGGTAGACAATCAAAGTCCAAGGGATCGAGCTCCCAAAAGAGTAAACGGAAGAAAAAGGTATCGACCAATTTAGACTATGACCACACTCGGTTCACTGAAAAAGTAGAAGAGAAACTTTACAACCGAGTGTGGATTAGAAATGGTGCAGTGATAGAAAGGGAGATTGATTTGGTTATCTTAGAGAATATAGGTATTAGGTATCTCCAAGATTTCATAAATCGGGGATGGATCAGTTTGACTATTTTTAAGGCGGAGTCGATCCTTGCCCTTTGTCATGAATTCATGGCAAACATCAAGCACAGACCAGTGACCGAGAAGGGTAACGACAAGTTAATAAGTTAGGTTAGGGGTAAGAAGTTGAGAGTGAGCCCCGATACTTTTGTTGAGATTTTTGAGTTCATGCAAGTTTAGAACCCCGAGTTCGAGTTTTTGAATGTTGGAATGTCGGATTTTTCGATTGTTTTTCATGAGTTGCTTTTGGAGGGAGATGAATGGGATGGTGAGGTACAATGTAGCAAGACGCACCTCAAGGATAGGTACTTGATCTTGTTTTAATTTTTATGTCATTCTCTTCTGCCTTTAAAACGTATGGCTTTCATGAGTGTTACGAGGGTGAATTTACTTTGGGCAATTGGCATGGGAAAATTTATTGATTGGCCTTGTATGATGTTTATGACTTTATGTGTTGCATATAATTTATCGGATCCGAGGGGATTTGTGCCATTCACAGGGTTTCTTACTGAGTTATTCAAAAGGCATGGTGTCCATATTCTCGTGGATCTTTTTAGGATTGAACCGGAGAAGCCCATTGTTAGATATTCATTGACTCAATCTGAGGGACAGAGGAAGAAGAGAATAGTGGAGGCGATTGCATCAGAGGAACCATCGATTGGCATGTTGAGTTAAATGAGGCAATCACGAGCCTTAGGACGGAGTTCAATACCCGTATGACTGCATTGGAGGAGCAGTCTGGTTGCCATACGACCATGCCCCAGGAAATCAAGGGTATGATCACTTGGATGCAATCAAAAGATGACGACAATGATAAGGATGACGAGTAGGAGTTTAGAGTTTAGACTTAGTTTTTATTTTATCATGTTCATAGTCTAAACTCTTGTTTTGTTTTGGATCTGTTTATATTTTGAGACTTGCTTGGATATTTGTGATATGTTTTGGATGTTGAGACTAATGGTTAAGTACTGTTTTTATCGTTTTGATCTAGTTATTGCAAAAATTGATTTATGATTATTAGTTGATAAAAATAGGCTTATTTTTCATGTCATTCAAAGCAGGTTTATTTTCTAGTTCTTTTGAATTAAATTGTGACTCTTCGCATTCCATGTTTATAATCTGCTATTTCATAAATGGTAGATGTTTGAGACTTCTTAGTTTTTGGGACCATAACTAAATCATTGTGTTATATTTTCAAAAGATAGTTTAAGAAATGAGTTACTTTGCATAGTACAATATTTAAGCAAATTATCATGTCAATTCAGTCTTGCATACTTGATACTTTACTGTTTGTGCTGTATAAAGAGAGATGATAACTTACACTGAACACGAGTCGCGTTTTTAAAGTAAAATTGTTATAAATTCACATACCAACTTCTATAACGTGGAGATTTATACCTTGTGGGCTTTAGAACCATGAATCATTTTTGTGAACGATTTTATCTTTACTTAAAGAAATTTGTTGAATTTTATTCTTTGAATAGCTTTGATATTTTTGAATTTGATTTACATGCCAATGTGATAAGTTAGAATTTTTGACACCTTTTACATGGTTGAATTATTTGACTTGCGCATATTCTGAATTCCGTTACATTGAGGCAATTCACGTAATTCTTTTTTTATGTCATTCTTTTTGATAATTGCATATATAACGATCTCAAAAAAGTGTATTAAATCTAGAGTTTACCTTAAATTTGGGAATAAAGAATGTATTGCATGACTTTTGAGAAAAGAAAACACATAAAAAAACGGGGGAAAGAAGAAAGAAAAAAAAATTATTAAAAAAAAAAGAGTTCAATGTGATATGAAGGAGTTCAAAGTTGAAAAAATGTGAAAAGAGAGGAGTTTGAAGTTTGTGCTTGTTAAGTTGGTATGTGTAGTAGCCAATGCATGCGTTGAGATTTATTACCGATTGATTCTCTCTACTTGATTAGAATATTCTTTCATTCATATGACCTCAAGTATTCGAAATTGCGCAAGTCTTCAAGTTGTTGCATGTAAAAGATCATCATGTCAAATTCATAACTGTTGCATTAACAGTGAACATTCCTTCATAAAGTTATGTCAAGTCGATACACTTTACACTTTCGCAGTTTTTAAAATTAGGA
>BRYE01000003.1:13212012-13217012 GCA_030159115.1 Actinidia arguta var. hypoleuca
AAAAAAGCACTCGGTAGATGGGCACGATTAAGTAGATGGGTATGGCACGGTACGGCACGACATGAGTCGCACGACATGAGTCACACGAGTAAGTTAGCAGACCGACACGATGACACGATTAAGTAAGCAGGCCAGTACGCCAAGACACAATTAAGTAAATAGGCTGGCATGGCATGGCATGGCACGGTTACAAAATGACATGGCACGGTGCGGCACGAATAAAAAAAAATAGCACGACAAGGCACGTTAAGTAAATGGGCCCAGCCCAGCACGACACGAAGCACGGTTGGCACAGCAGAAAAGTGGCATGACACTGCACGACGGGCACGTTTGACACCTCTACTCACGACGTAGTCGAAGGATTTGAGTTATATAAAGCCTCCATTGGAATTCCGAGAGACTCGATTGGTTGGATCAATAGATTTTGAGTCGCTTTCTATTAAATTTTAAATCAGTTTTTATTATTTTCATAATTTAAATTTAATTTTAAATCTATCAAAATCAAAAATACAATTTTTGTTTTCTCTTTCTGAAGCATAAGTTTAGATTTAGTTAGGATTAAATTGTAGTGTTTTAGTATCTTGTGTCCACCTTAGCACTGCTCTTCGTGGGATCGATACTCGTACTTTGAGCTTATTACTACTTCGCGATCCATGCACTTGCGATAAGGAATTCACTTCTGGGAGTGAAGACATGTACTGATAATCAACAAAGTAAGAAATATATGGATGTAACTCTATTCTATAGTAAAGCTGTGTGGAACATCAAGTGTTTCACAACCTTTTTTTATCAGGTAAATAAAGAAGATATTGATCAAAAAAAGAGAATCTCACTGGACATGCCAAGGACACAAAGCCAAAACTAGAAGATTACAATAAAAATCTAAAACTAAAACAATACCTTTACACGAGCCAAAACATAGGCTCCCTCTATAGGGACCTAAACAAGCAACAACCTCCAAATTAGAAGGCAAACTAACTAACTAGCAAAACTCAGAAATACAAGGACTAACAGGGGAACAAAACCCAACAAAAACGCAAGCACACAGGATGTACAAAGAATGCACATAAGCTAACCAACAATCAGGAAGATTGAGGAACACCTCCTAGACAGCACAGAATCAGACAGCCAAAAGCAGCCCAGCAACAAGAACATAAGATATGAGTGAACTCGCACCAATCCACTATATGGACACAATTGAAATCATATATATCACAAAAAATCTAATTTTTGCGATGAAAATGCATTTGTGGGCTTAGATATATCACATAAAATGAGCTCAATGCAATTTTAAGGCACCATCATAATTAGGGCCAACCAAAAAATTAAGGCAAATTTGATATTTGGCCAGATCTATAGACAAACCAACACAAATGTAAGGAATTATCAAAAAAAAAATAGATTAGGGCATAATCAGAGAGCATGTGAGCATGGTGGTGTACCACAACTTTTGAACCAAAAACACAGATGAATAGATGGAGCTTACCAGCCACACACATGCCTGAGTTGAAGAGGAAGATGAGGTAGAGATGTTATGGAGTCACCAAGAGTCACTACGATGCAAATCGGCGACCTCATCTCTCTCTGTCTCTTTTCTCGGGTAAAGTGTGGAAGAAATGGTCGATTGACCAAGCAAAAAGGAGACCAAAGACACAACGGTAATCACCCAGCCAAAAACGAGGGCACAACCATCATTTTACCACCACGTAGAGGACCACGTGACCACGGACGTCTGTCGCATATTCAGCTGTGGATGGATTTGGAAAGCGATCGGCGAAGAAATCAAGAAGAGAAAAATACTCGCCAAACCTTAGAGAAGGAAAGAAGAGGGAGACCAAATCAGGGAGACACCCAGATTCGGGACCATCTCCGGATGCCAAACAGGGCGTATAAGTGTCTTGAGCCACAACCACTCCCAGCCTCTTCCCAACCGGTTGCCGCCTTCTTGACAGCCGACTGAGCTTCCTCTTGTTTCTCTTCATCTTTCCTTCCCTTTCTCACTTTCTTGCTTTCACTTCTCTTCTTTTGCTTCTTATTCTTAGGTTTTGTTATGCTTGAAACCCTAAACCCTATAGTTGATCTTTGATTTGTGTTTTCCAGTGTTGTTGTTCAGTACTATGACCAGCTAGATCTAGGAATATATCGATTGTAGAGACACTAGATGGAAGACATTGAAAACTGAAGAGGTGAAGTTAGATGATATTGATTTTGGGGTTTTCAATTTTTTGAGTATGGGCCATTGTGTTGAAGGTGTTTGTTGGATCTTTGGGTGATTTTGAGTGATAGCAGTGAGGAGGCTTTTTGGGTCTATGAATACTATTAGGGGTTTTGGTGTCTTAAATTGAGGGTGCTTTTGGTTGGGTGATTTTCTTGGTGGTTGTTCACTCTTTGGTTTTGGTGGTGGGAGTTTTTTATTCCCTTTTGATGGAGGATTTGGGTGTTGGTTCAGTTGGGTGTTTGGGGGGTTTGATTTTTTTAGTTGGGTGTTTGAGGTGTGGCTATTCGGTTGCTGAGGGTGATGGTCGTGACAATCAAGGAGTTCCCTAAGTGTTTGTGGCAATGGGGTGCATGTTTAGGTGCTTTGAGGCTTTGATTTTTGGAGATTGAAGTTTCGGTTGAGATCGATAGCCGGTGGTGAGGGCAATTTCGGTGACGAAGTTCGTTTGGTGATTATGGCGGTGGCATCTTCAAAGTTTCCTGTGACACAACAGGTTCGAGATGGTGGAGATTTCTAAGGTGTTCCAGCAGTTGGTGTATTGGTGGTGATGGTTGCGACAATAAAGTGGAATTCCCAAGGGTGTGCGTGTCGGTGCAGTTCTTGTGTTTGAGGCTTTTGTTATGCGTGGATACCTTCTGCAGTTAGGTTTGATTTGGAATATGGGGTGTTGGTTTTGCTTGGGGTGTTAGGCAGCATTGGTTTAGATTTTTAGGTGTTTTCAGGGAGTTTTTTTTTTTTGGGGGGGGGGGGAGGGTTGAAACACTAGATTTTTAGTAGTTGGTACCTTACCAATTTAATATTTTATCTCGAGAGGTTGAGGGGATGGTTGAGATTTAGCCAAATGCAGTATTAGAAAAAATTGTATTCTTTCTGAAGCTATCTTATGCATTCTGAAGCTATCTTGTGCATTGTATCTTTAATTTTATTACATTTTTACTAAAATTTTCTTTGCCGATCAAAAAAAAATTATAACTTTGAAATTTGTTGTTTTGAGTTTTTCTTTCAAGATTTAGTTGATTATGTCAATCCTAAGAAAACAAAGACAGACAACGGATTTTAATTGTGATCAGATTAAAATTCTAAGATTTAATTTGTTACAATTGAAATTATAGTGCTTAATCTGTTCTTGAGGTCCGATTCTTGGGTCCTTTCTGTAATTTCCCAAACAAGGAAAGCATCGCGTGGAGTTGACTTACAGGTTGGGTTTATAGAAGTTGATTTTCGCACACCCACTTGTACCTTTTATTAATAAGGCTTAGAAAGTGAGAGAAAGAAATTTGAGGATAGACGTATGTGGTGGTTATATGACTGTGCGGGTGGTTGCAGCTAGTCACCAGTTGGCTAGGGTCTAGCTGCGACACAGAAATAGTAAGATCGGCCGCCGGAGTTGTTTTTGAAAAACGGCTCTCTCGGGTCAAGAGAGAGTATGTTTTTTAGGACCCAAATTCGTGTACATTTTAGAGGAATAAAGGCTGACTTTATATGGCACAGCTCGGTGCGTGTCTTGACACGCCAGCTTTCGTGTCACTGGACAAACTATAGCTCGGCACGTGTTCGTACGCACCGACCGTTGTGTCAATTAGTAGGCGACTAATTTAGCCATGCTCCTAGGGCCTGGCTGGTAATCTGTTATCATATCGACGTCTCAATCAGAGCATGGGGGCTGTCAGAAGAACTTCAACGTACAAGCTACCTTTTGTCCCCTGACATCCCTCGAGATCGCCACCGACCGTTGCCCATCGTCCAAGCTGAAGGGTGGTTATTCGTCCAAACTTGCTAAATAGGGACAACTCGGAAGTAATGGTAGCCTTAACTCGGACAGCGTCCATATTCGATAATGTCTACACCGAGCTCCGGCACAGAGAACCATCGAGCTTGCTTCATAACGACAGCTCGGTGGAAGTCCTTATCCTAACAAAGCCAGAGTCTGTTATCATATATTTTGTTCCCTTACACTTTCCTTACGCAATGTATGAGCTCGTAGAATGATTTACATTCTCTACAATAACAAACTATACATCACCCACCTTAGTAGTTCCAAAAATACGTGTGTACATATATATCATCAATTTCTAATTTTGATGATATTGATTTGTTGAAGATAACAATATTGAGCATCTACTATGGTCCTGTTTTGTTTTTGTTTTTGTTTTATGATTTCATTTTTTATAGAAAAAAACAAACGAAATTAAACTTAGAATTTATTGACAAAATATAAAATTTTATTTTTGAGAAATATTTTGAAAACAACTTATTTTTCAAAAAATATAAAAAAATGTATAAAAATTCTCAAAAAAATTATTCAGCTAAAATATAATTATGACATAAAAACGTTGAAACAGGGCCATCCCATTTTTAATTTGTTGAGTTTCACATTGAAATTTTGTGAGAGAGATCATATAAGCAGGAAGAGAGAACCCATATTATGTGTGACGTAGTCATGTAATAATATACAAACATAAATTTTATACAGAATTTTAATATAAAATGATGTGACAGAATGTAGACTACTCAGTTTTGAATAAAATACAAACTAAGATGACTTTAATTTACCATAATACTACTACCACATTATTTTTGTTATGTTTTATGCATAATATTATGTAAAAATATCATTTTCCCATTCATCGCGATTGTACAGTAGTGCATAAGATTATCATTCCATTTTTATTTACAGAATCATACAAATCATAGAAAAAGTATTTTCATGGATAGCTTTTTTGTGGTACAGACTACAGAGCTGTGATTTCTCTCAAGAAGGTCGTGAATAAAAGTTCTTGGA
>BRYE01000003.1:13222012-13229512 GCA_030159115.1 Actinidia arguta var. hypoleuca
TGGTTTGACAAGTTGCCTGTAAGGTCAATTGAAAATTTTCACTAGCTAACTGGGTCGTTTGTAGCTCAATTTGTCATTAATATAAATGCACCAAAAGGCGTAGGTTCTCTTTTGACACTAAGAAAAGGCAATAACGAGATGATCTACAACTATAGAAAGCGGTACGAGAAAACTTATAATGAGATTGAGGAATTCTCCAAAGAGTTGGCAGTGGCAAGCTAGAAGCTCCGATTGACTCCTAGGGAGAGGCTCTAGGAAAACTTAATGCTCAACCCTCCAACCGACCTCCGGGACCTCATGTTTTGGGTTGAGATGTTCACCAGATTGGAGGATGACGTTAAGTAGGCAAAGAAAGCTGCAGGGATTATTACTAGGGGAGAAGCAGACTCAAAAGAAAGTTGGGGATGCAGAATGAAGTGTAGGGACTGGTCAATTTATAGGGGAGAATGGATAGCGAATGGACCGGACATCATTAATGGAGAAGACTAATAGAATGCTATTATTATGGAAATCAAGCAGACAGCCACTAAGAGAGGGAGGTCGACTTCCATTGAAGGCATCTAAAGCGGCAAAACATGCACCTGGATGGTGACATTTCGCGGGACAGACGCTGTCAACCAACTAACAAGAGACAGACACGTGGCGGTTCTTACACCTGCCATGTGTCCCATCATGTGATCACAAACTTGCACTTGGCAGAAAGTCAGGGAACAGTTAGCCGAACTCCACGCGATTTCAAAGCTCTCTCCCATAAAGATTGACTAAGCACATCTGGCCAGAGATCAGATAGAGAGTTAGCCAAGCTTTACGCAAACTACGAACTCTACCCATTAGGATTTTTCTAAGTGTACTTGGCAAGCATAAAGAAAGGGTTAGCCGAGCAAGGCGCGAGCTCCGAACCTTGTCCTACAGGCCTTTCCAGAGTACATTGAGATTTGATAGGGAGTTAGCCGAGCTCTAAGCGAGCTCCAAACTCAATCCCGAGTGATTTTCCTTTGTGTCCTCAGTAAAAGTCAAGGAGGGGTTAGTCAAGCTCCATGCCTTGACCTACAGATTTTGCCAAGGTACACTTTGCCAGAGGTCAGGGAGAGTTAGCCAAGCTTTAAGAGAGCTCCGAACTCAATCCTGAATGATTTTTCTTTGTGTTTTTGGTAAAAATCATGGAAGGGTTAGTCGAACTCCGAGCAAGCTCCGAGCCCTAACCCATAGGTTTTGCCAAGGTACACTCTACTAGAGTTCAAGGACGGTTAGCCAAGCTCTACTCGAGCTCCAAATTCCATCCCACAAAGTTTTTCTTTGTGTTCTTGGCAAAAGTCAAGGAAGGATTAGCCGAGCTCTGTGCGAGCTCTGAGCCCTGACCCACAAGTTTTGCCAAGTTATACTCTACTAGAGTTCAAAGAGGGATTAGCCGAGTTTCATGCGAACTCTGAGCCCTGACCCATAGGTTTTTTTGAGGTACACTTTGCCAAAAAAGAAGAATCAAAACACAAAAAAGACAACGCACAAGCACACGAGCTGAAAAATGAAACGAAGTTCTATTGCAAGAGAATAAAACGAGAAGTGTAAGGTTTCAAAAATAATTTCTTTTTATTTATGATACATTGGTGATGTCATCATGCCACGTGTACGTATATGTATATATATACATTGTTATGGACTTTAGTGTAAATTAAACCCATTTAATTTAATTAAGTCAAGTGTAGTGTGATTGGGTTGAAAGTGAATGTGTGAGAGAGTAGGCAAACTAAATTGGACCCAAGACTGGTTTGGATTTGATCTTAGGCCAAACAAGGCACAAGGCACAAGGCACAAGGCACAAATGTCATTTATTGCTTTTAACCTAAACAAATTAATATCAACAATTTATCTCAACACATTTACTTTCTCTTCTCTGCTTCTTCTTCTCTCTCTCTCTCTCTCTCCCTAGGGTTTGTATCTTGAGCTAGGGCTTATGAGTGGTTAATGGGTGATTAAGTGGTGATTCATTGAGAGAAGATAATCTACTCAACGAGAGTGTCGATTTGAGCCAAGAAAGTTTGGAATCGGACTTCTAGGGTTCATCTCTTCTTCAACATCTTTTGGAATTGCATTTCTTGGATTTGAAATAAAGGGGGGGTTATTGTTGGGATTTAGTTTTGGGATTGTTGTTAATGGATTATATAAAGCTTATTGAGGCATTATTTTAGATATTGAATCCTAAATGGGAGATTGATTTTCAAGAAAAAGTTTGGAGTTCGTGGATCTGGAATCGTTCTGTGTTCTGCGATGTCTACCTGTAGTCATATTCTTCCTATCGGTAGTTCCCTTTGTTTCCTGAAGCTGGCTCGAGGGCCTGACCTACCGGTAGTAATATTTTCACTACCGGTAGTGAATTCTGATATTTTGTCTCTAGATGGTTATTTACCGGTAGTACTTATTTTCATTATCGGCAGTTATTAATTGGATCTATCACTGGTTTGTTATCTATTGATAGTATTCTTTTTCACTATCGGTAGTGATTATTTATATTAGCCACTGGATGAGTGTCTACCGGTAGTACTTTCTTCCACTACCGATAGTGAATAATGACAATTTACCTCTGGATGATCCTCTACCGATAGTATGATTTTTCACTACCAGTACTGAGTTATGTAGCTTTGTTTCTGGGACACTGTCTACCAATAGTGTCTAGATCACTACCAATAGTGACCTATTTACACAATTTTTATAAGAGATTTTAAAAACAAACACTTTGGGTTTATATTAATGGTTATGAATATGGTTTATGACGATTGCATTCTCATATTTTTAATAATGATTATTATTAACGATTTTAAATACTTACATAGTATGTTGTTTACATTAAAGATTTTAGCAAATGTAACATGGATTTATATTGGAATGTGAAATTTAAAAATAATTTTGGGAATAACATGCTAGGAGATATCGGAATTAGATGGCTTAAATTAAGCTCGGGGTGAAAGACCTAGATAACTAATGCACAGGAGGGAATGTCGACCCTTCGGTTAATGACCGAGAATGCGGCCGGATATTGGGTATGTCAAACTTTTGGTGAAAGTCCAAAAAGTAGGCCGGATATTGGGTATGTCAAACTTTTGATGAAAGTTCAAAAAATAGGCTAAAATGAGGGAATGTCAAAGCCTTCGGTGAAAGCCTAAGAAGTTGGCCGGATGTGCCTCACATGCTTAGTGCATAACGAGACCAGGTAGGTATTAGCCTAGGTATGTCATTTAAAAGAAATGGGATTATTGCTTTTGTGAAAAGTCAAAAAGTTTGTGAATTCATTGATTTGAAAAATCATGAAATAAATACTTTTAAGGAAAGACGGAATATGTGGAGATTAAATGATTTGTGAAATCATGGATTTAAAATCAAAAATATACTTTGATATGAATGAGAACATATTTCATTGCATCATGTTTTCATTATATGATTATGTATCATGGTTTTGGATTGAGATATCAAGTCTACTGTTAAATCTTTTTAAGGTAACTCACCTTTACTATAACATGAATTTCAAGTACCAAGGGTTATCTTGAGTCTTGAAGCATGTGGATGCCGTATTTTGCTTTATTTTGAGCGATGCATAGACATGTATTTTTTTGAAGAGTTGTAATATTCTTTTGGGCTGGCGTGGGCATTGTTCATGGATTATCATCCATATTTTGTATTTGATAGCTCATGAAGAGTATAGTCTCATGGGAGGAATAGGTTAGCTGTATTCTAATATTATGATAAGATGTTATAATATTATTTCTGCACTCTGATGTAATGATGTCATTGGGACATCTTATTTTAGTTTAGTTTATTGTATTAACGTGATGGTCTACGTGGCCAAATTTGATATTATTTGGGGTGTGACAAGAAGTCTTTACAAACTTAAATAAAAGCAAAACAAAACAACAATTCAGAGCTCAAGAGGGAGATCCCAGGCTGCGTCTTCCCCAATATCTTTTTCAGGCTCCTCTGCGGTCATTTCCCTAGATGCATCTACAATCGTTCTTTCGGCTTCTTCCGCAAGTCGAGGACGAGCTTGAGGTGACGTCTTCTCCTCGACTTTAAACTCAGGTAGGGGTGGTGAGTGCTCATCTCATCTCCAAACCTCTTAGGACTGAAGGTGTCACACCGAAGAGCTCGGCCTTCTATGCGTAGGGGAGGAAGACTAACACTACTGACTCCCACGGACCTACGAGGAATTGTATGCCGATAGATCGGTTCATATGCAAGGAGAGCAGTTATGTCCCTAAACTCTTTCTTGTTATTAGAAGCTTGGATAGCCTCCTTGCACTCTTTAGAATGGCACTTGAACTTGTCATTAAAATCTGCAGTAGCAAAAGAAATAGACATCAACATCGGTATAAAGAAAATTCACAAAGCAGGAAGAACACAGAATCAACAAAAGAAATACTTACTATCAGGCAAGTGGTCATTGCGCCTCGGGAATGACCAGAGACAGTCGTTCCCAACTCAAAACTGCCAAGCACTCGAAATCCAAACAAACTCGTCAAGAAATAGATTTTTGTCCAGATTGCTGTTGACCAACCACGTTTGGGACTAGTTAGGACACCTAAAGTGCAAGTAATGATTACCCGTATATAGGGGATTGCTCGGCTCCCTCTTTGGACGAACTATAGTGTAAACATGAAGCAAGTCCTTGGCACTGAAAGGCTTGTCCAGCAGACGAATCAGCGTGTCCACCGTAAGCACAGTTCGAATGAAGTTGACAGACACTTGCATGAAGGTTAGGCTGCAGTGCGCCTTCACTTTCTTTAGCATGGGGTTTATGGAAAATCGGAGCTTGGCTTGGTAAATCAGCCAAGTGCAGACCAGAATGTGATCCCCATTACCCTCCACCATACTGGCAACCTCGCTCGACACAAGATGCTCTATTCGGACATTCGCAAGGATGTCGTGATTGGCCTTAAACCTTTCCAAAGCCTCGTCATCATGGACCAACAGTTGAGCTCAGTTTACTCCATGTTTTAGAAACAAAAGCAAGTCAGTTAGAATGAGCTCAACCAGCCATTTATGGTAAGCTTTAGGAAGCAGATTCAGATGAGCTTGATGAGATCACCGAACTCTACCCGAACAAGGCTATCTACCGGACAGCTATCAGACTCTATCGCCGCCTCGAACCAATCTCAACAACAAAAGGGCCTGGGGGACAAAATCCTAGGTCCACTATTCCTATAGGGCAACTCGAGCCCACTTCACTAAGACAAACGGGTCAAAGATGACCCGACTCACATATACACAAAGTCACAACTACATCATACAAGCAGTCAAAATTTGAAGCAAATCCCAAAATCTAGATGCAGAAGCACAGGAAAAGAAATCAAGCATGAATCATACTCATCGCAAGAAGGAAAAAGAAGATCAGATGCTTACCAAAGCTAAACTCAGAATGAAATCAATGCCATAAAGGTCAAAGATCAGTCGTTGAAAATTGAAACGGTGGTCAGAAGGACTAACGGACGGTAATAGCAGAAGGAGGGATGCTATTTCTCTCTCTAGAATACTCTCGAGGGGTATACACATAATGGTGGAAGATGGAAGGCCAAGGGACACCAAAGAGAAAATGTGAAGGGGTAGGAAAAGAGCTGAAACGTGTCTCAGTGTGCGCGTGAAATGACATGCTAGTAACCACCCCATAGAACCCACGAGACACGTGCACGTGGCAACCGCTCAATCGCGCATCCACACTAAACGAGCCCTAGGGGTGGGTAGGGGACCTCGGTGCTTGTACTCGAACGTGTCCGCAGCCTAACCAGACTTAGACGCGTGGCTCCAACATTTAGGGCAGAGTGACAAACCCAAACAGAGGAAAGACAACTAGAAGGCATCAGCTTGGCCACCAAGCAACTCTCAAAGAACAAAAACATCTAGCTCACACGACCTCGGCGAGCATCGATCCAGCTCATGCAAACTGAGGGACAATTATAAGGGGACAAATTATATAATGACGTAATCTGGCCTTACTAGGGTAAGGACCTTCCACGAGCTATCGCTGTAGAGTGAGCTCGGTGGTTCCCTATGCTGGAGCTCGGTGTAAACACAATTGAGCTCTGGCCTTGATCGGGTGAAGGTCTCCATCAAGCCGTCACTACAGAGCAAGTTCAGAGATCTTCTACGTCGGAGCTCAGAGCAGTCATTACCAAAGATATACCGTCTGGACTAAGGCCTTCGTTACATCCGAGGTACTGCTGCTCAGTGAGCTTGGAACAATAACTGCGCGAAAGCTTGGATGAGGGGCAACGAACGGCATTATTCCCAAGGGATGTCAGGGGCGAAAAGGTGACTTATACGTCAGAGTTTCTTCTGATAGCCCCCACGCCCGAATGGGAACGCTGGTAATTAATCATGAGCTACTAGTTACGCCGTAGAGGCATGGCTGAGTTAGCCTCCTATTCACTAACATAGTAGTCAGCGCTTATGAGCACGCGTCGAGCTGTAGTCTATTGAGTGACAAGACAGTTAGCACGTCGAATTACGCGTTAAGCTAGGGTATAAAAGGGAACACTGTTGTTCCCACAAATGTACGTGCAACGTTGATCTCAGAACATACATACATTTTCTCTCTATAGATTTTGGATGTCTAACTTGACCGTCAGAGGGCCGTTTTTTAAAAACAGCTCTGGCGATCAGTCTCACTGTTCCTATGCTTGCAAATAGAGCATCACCGGTTAAACTGATGAAGGGTTGAAGCTACCTAAACAGTCATAGAATCGTCGCGGGTATCTATCATCAATTTCCTCTCCTCTCTTCCTTACAACAACCCCACAATTAATAAAAATAATATTATATCTATATATGTAATTAGCATTCACCTAAAGGACATAGCTTCGGGCCAAATGTTTGAAATGCACAGTGCAGTTCAAGTATTTTGAGCTCATTTTGATGAACTAAACTATCCATATTATAAATTCCATCAACTCAATATTTGGATCGCACAATATAGTTCAAGTATTTTGAGTTCATTTTGATAACTCAAACCATTCTATTGTAGATCTCATTGAGAAATTTAATATTATAAAAAAATTACGTTGATCGGATACAAATCAATAATCAATCAATACAATTTATATAAAAATAAATGAGTATAATAATATGTCACGCTTATTTATTAAGTTATTAAACAATACTGAATAAATATTGATTTATATCATATCAACATAATTTTTATAATATTAATTTTTATAATAAAATCTATAATATAAATATATTAAAATTATTAAAATAAGCTTAAAATACTTGATCTGAGTCCAAACAAAGAAGTTGCCTCCTTACCTAAAAGATATTATTGTATGAAACCGTAGGAATCAAGCAATAAACAACTAGATTAGATATGTCATCCAAAAAAAAAAAAGGTAACATAATCACCACTTAGTATGCCTATCTAATCCCCCCATAAAATCTGAATAAGTACATAACTTTTCTTTATTTGCTTTTTGTGAAAAGATGTGACGGGTTTGATCAAATCCGACTGGAGAAAAGTTGTGC
>BRYE01000003.1:13259512-13267012 GCA_030159115.1 Actinidia arguta var. hypoleuca
ACAATTTCTCACTCTAAAACTTTCAGTCACTTACTTGACCGTTAGAGAACCATTTCCGGAATAACTTCGGCGGCCATTCTCATTGTTCCTATCTTGCAGTTCGGTCTAACAAGCCTTCAAACACCATCCATCACCGTTTGTTCTGGATTTTTAAAATGAAAATAAAAACACTAAGTACGTTTCGTGTTTTAAGATTTATTAGCATATGTATTACAATTGAATGTATGGCTAACATGTTTTGTCTTACTTTGATATAGGAAGCTTAGGTAGGAGAGGATCGATTTTAGTTTTTAATATTTTATTTTTTAAAAATAATTGTGTAAGTAACGGTAGTATGCATTTGAAAGGGAATGTAGCTTTAATTTCTATATGTAATTGAAAGTGTTTTCTTGTATTTGTATAATTTCTTTAAAAAACTTCTACTTCTGAAATGAAATCTAAGCCTTTATATAAAAGACCTACGACTAGGGCATCACCACTCTAAATTTGTAAAAAGTTTCAATTTAATGATGAAGCTAATTAATATTATATTTCATGTTAAGTTATAAATTCTGTTATATATATATATATATATATATATATATATATATATATATATATATATTCACCTCCTCATGTTTTAAATCCTCAGTTGTCTGTCCTTGATTTGGAAGAAAACTTTTCTTTAACTATCATCATTTAGTGGGTTTAATTGCCTAAAATTACAAAGAAAAAAATATTTTCATTTTTTATAATTTGCTCAAACAAACTCTTTAATTTAAAGAATTAGGTTGATCTATTTGGTATAGAGAAATAATAGAGTTATCTATGTCGTAGATAATAATTAATTCTAAATGTTCATTGGCATTTTTTAATTATCTATTTCATGTTTCAGTACAGCTAGTTTTGTGCCCCAGATTCCATTGATTACTGGACCTTTGCTTAATTAGGCTAATGCTTATTATGTTCATTACTAAGCAAAAATAAAATAAAATGCTAAGTGTCAAGTTCTTGTTTATGATACAAATGATGATTCTCATTATCGTGACAATTTTAAAATTTTCTGTGGGTATTTTACGATATCTTTGATTTTTAATTGCATGCTTTTATAATAGACAATTTATCATATGAATTATAGAACACTTAAATCGGCCTGTTAAACAAATTAAGCGAATCGAGTTTAAGATCAGTTCATTACTTAACTTGAAATAATTTAGAAGCTCGCTCAATTTCCAAACCAAGGTGAAAGAACTCACTTCTCGACTCGATAAATTTATCATGTTTTAAAAAAGAATCAAACTATTCACGAGCTCGGCTCACAATCGACTCAATAAGAAATAGTTGATTTTAACTAATTGACAACCGAAAACTGAATATATTTTTTAACTTCCATAAATTTTCAAACCCAAGGAGGAAAATGACTGACATGAGAGTTTCTAGCCCATGCCATCTCATACCATGCTCCATTACCGTTCTACAACTTGGCCCAATAGGGCCCATTAGTCTTAATGGAAGAAAAAGGTTGTCTCAACTTAATGCTCGTCTTCTGTGGATGATGATGCTGTGAGCTAAGAGACTTATCCAAGAAATACATGAATGAATATAAACCAGAACCAGAACCAGAACCAGAAACAGAAACAGAAAGCTACCCAACTTGGTCACCCCTCTAGAGACCTCAAAAGAGATGGAAAATCATTAAAAAGAAGTTGGTTTCATATTGCAACTATCTAGGAGCCTAGGACGGAATCTTTACAATATATCTTATTGGATAAATTGTACTAACCTCTCTTAGTTTAAAAATAACACCTACCTAATGTATTTTTGAAATTAATGTCAAGATTCTATCTGTAATTAATTTTGGTGTAAAAATAAAAAGACTACCCTTTGATGTAGAGCTTTCAACTACTTTTCGCAATACAACAATTAAAATAATTAAACATTATTTATTTTTATTTTAAAAAAGATAATAACAAAGTTAATTTTTTCAATATGTTTAGATTATGAACACTTAAAAAGTAAAATATTTAGAATATTTATTTTAAAAAAATAATTCTTGATAGCAAAGTTTTATTTTTTAAGTATACTTTCATTAGTAAAATTAAAAAGTAAACTATTTAAAAAAATTATTTTTTTAAAAAAATAAATTATTTATTAATAAAAATTAAAAATAGAGTAGTTTATAAATAAATAATATTTTGAGAAAAAAAGAACATTTATTTATTTAATGGGTGTATTGAGATTTTTTTTTTTTTAGAAAAATCCTAAATCAAATGACAAATTTGTTATTTTTGCACAAAAATTAGCTTTGGGAGAAAATCTTAACATTAATTTCAAAAATAAGAAATGTTAGTGTTATTTTTAAAATTATAGAAGAGATAGTTGTATTTGTCAGAAATTTCATGAGAAGTTAATGAAATTTACCCTATCCTATTGAAACACTAGAAAAATACAAGATCAAGGGTTTAATCCATAGATGAGGTGATTTCTAACTCAGTCTCTGTTTGACATCAGTTTTTTTTTTTTAGTTTTTTTGTTTAAAATAAGTAAAAAAAATAATCAGAGTTGGCTTTTTTATTTTTGCTTAATTTTAGCTAACGTAAGGCTAGAAAAGCAAAAAAGTTAAAAAAAATTGGCCTTTTTAGTAGCAATCTTAAAAAAAAAATACTTTGTTTTTAAGCATTACCAAACGGAGTTTAAGTGAGTGCTATGAATTGTGGAACCTGTTAATACTACTCACGCATGTGGTTTATGGTTCACCAGGCGAATTAATATTTGCAATGGCGATTAACGTAATCCGCATTAAACAAACCTTATAAATCTATCTTGTATCTTGTGTGCGATTCTTCTTGATTTTATTTGATTTTTGCATTCGTATTGGCCAGATTCCTAACGGTAAGATACTTGGGTTCGAACTGTACTACAATGAAAATACAACTTCTCATACCTCTATCCCACCTAATGATTCGCATTAAAAAACAACACTAGTGTGCTACTAAGCTGTCCTAGAGTTAATCCGAGTATATTAACTCCCACTAAGAGCAACTCCAACCCCATCTCCATTTTGGAACTCTAAAATGAAAGTCAAAGTTTGAATTTCCAAATATAGAGACTTTCCAAAATTTTGAGACTCTTCTCCATTTTTATTTTATTTTTACAACTAACCAAAGGACTATAAGTTTTGTTTGGCTGAAGTCTTAAAGTTGGTCTTTTATTTTTGGCTTTTTCTGTCCGACAATCAAACTCGAGAAAATCCTATAGCGTTGGGCCCCAAAACTATTATGCTAGCTTCTTTAATTTTATTTTTATAACCCATCTGGAAAATTGTTTCATAGTTTTTGTCTTTTGCCGAAAAAGTAACTTAATTTTTTTTGGCTGAGCGAAAACGCTAATTTTACTTTTTGGACTTTGGGGCATAAAATTCCAATCCAATGAAACTTTAAGACTCCATAAAAAATTCCCACCACTTAAAAGCATGGTCTTTGTGTGAACAGAGATAGAGGTAAATGGCCATATTGTGTACCTATCATGAGTCGAGTCAGGTCATATCTTAAGACTAACGTGATACATTAACTCCACCCATTCGCATATCGTGTTGTGCTATAGTATTATTATTATTATTATTTTATAAATTAATTCAATGCGTCAAATATTTAAAATTATTTAAGATTTTGTTTATAACTACTATTCATGCTTCGTGCTCCCAAAAGGTCCATCACCTAACTTGTGCCATGCTATGTCGGCATTTTAACGTATCATAGTGTTGACTCGGCCCAATTAATACCTCTAATCAAACATGATGGATCAAATGGGTACAGGAGGTGATCGCAACCTAAAATCAAATTGTACTCCCTCTTTTATTTGAAATTATACTGACATCTCAGGTCAGTTAATTCTATTAAATTCAATTATAGAGTTACTAAAATATCTTTATTTTATTATCATTTTTTTAGAAAAAATGATAGAGAATAATAAAGAGAGCTAAGCCACCACCTTCTATCTTCACCTCCAGCTTTCATTGATGCCTCCCACTCCACATTCTACTACAACTCCCAACCATGACTCACCTTTACCTTTTCAACTTTCACCAAATCATTCACCTCCCATTGCAACTCCTTACAACATTCAAGTAGAATAATAAAAGTTGTGGTGTCGTAAATTTTAATGATGATTGTAGTGGGATCCAGGTAATGGAGTGGAGGCAATGATTGTCCTTTTGAGAGAGACGGGAGAAAAGTATGGCCAAAATGAGCATTTGGCTAGGTTAATACACAGTTAAATAACGGTTAAACTAAACTATTACATAAAGTTATAAATTAATGGAGTACAGGGGTAACTTTATAATTTCAATGGAATTCAGGTTTATTCCGTGAAATTTACCCTTCGTTTCCATGATTACTCCATTTGTAACTTCAAGTCTTCCACTACGTACGTACAAATTCCTAAAAATCTAAGTAGATCCTATCCAATAGCTCAAAAAGTCCTACGACGATCACACGATTACTTAGTCCCATCCCCAGTCCCCACCATGCCCCCGCCGGCGCCGCCCCCGCCACCACTTCCTCCGCCGACCGCCTCCTCCTAAACATTGTCCAAACGGCCTCAACCCCTAATGGCCTTACAAGACTCGCAACAACGCTTCCACTGGCCTTACTCCGAACTCGACGACGACCGGATCTTCCAAATCAGCGGCCACACCTTCCTTTTCGCCGCCGTCCTCTTCTCCGTCCTCGTCCTCCTCGTCCTCCTCTACGCCCGCTGGATCTGCCACTTCCGACACATCTCCGCCCTCCACGCGGCCCACGCGCCGCCGCCGCCTACTCATCACCCCGGACTCGACGCGGCCACAATTAACAGCTTCCAAATCGTGCTTCACAAGTCCGCCACCACGGCGACGCGTTTCGGCGAATCCGAGTGCTGTATTTGCCTCGGTATGTTTGAAGATGCTGAGAAAGTGAAGGTGTTGCCGAATTGCCGCCATTGTTTTCACTGCGAGTGCGTCGACAAGTGGCTCTGTTCTCATACGAGTTGCCCTCTCTGCCGATCTTCTCTCCGATCCGACTCACCCGTTTGACTCGGTCAACACCTCTTTTTTGGGGTAAATTTCGTTGTTCTGAAATATGAGGACATTTCTTACTTTTTGTAATTATTATCAAAATTAAGTTAATTTTAAAATTATTATCAAAATTCTTTTAAAATTAATTTTTTAACAAAAAAATCAAAATTATTCTTAAATTTATAATTTTCATATTTTTTAATGCACCAATTACAAAAATAAATATAAGATTATTTATTTTTTCATTACAAAATATACTTTGTTAATGATATAACAAGATCATTATTAAAAAAAATGCTATATTAGTTTATTTTTATTCTCAAAACACCACCCACCACCATTTGTAATTGGTGCAGTAAGAAAAAAATATAAAAAAGTAATTTTATTTTTTTAAATAAAATTAACTCTAAATGAAATCTCAATAATAATAATAATTTTAAAAGTAAAAAGAGGATAATTATATTTTAAAAACTAAAAAATTTATTGTATTTATCAGAAATTCAGGGGAATTCAGTGAAATTTACCCTTTTGTTTTGCACCATAATTTTTCAGTGCTTATATATATATATTTCAACCAGTACCCAGCTTGCCAGAACATAAAACTTCATTATTTTTCTACGGTATGATGTATTTTTTTTCAGCCAAACATTAAATGGGAAAATCTGCTGGATGTGAATCTAGGGTTTTGGGTTGTCGCACTGCAGTGCTTTTAAAGCATTAAAATCTCATAGAACTTTTAAAATGGGTTCGCTTTAAGCTCATTTTAACTCTCTAAATTATTAATATTATAGAGTTCGTTAAGTAAAAAAAATTAGATTGATCGTACGCAGTATTCTAAAAATCGGCCGCATCTAGGCGCTAGGCGGGAGTGTCTCGCCTTGATTAGTTTGGGCGGCGCCTAGACAGAACTAGGCATCATCTCTTGAGATTTAAAGTTATATTTAAAAAAAATATTTTCATTAACTTAACGGAATTGGATTACATTAGCAAACAACAAGTTTTTATCTAGAATGAAATTATTTTATTTTTAAACAGAGAAAGAAACAACTAAAAATAATTCAACGGACATATGACGAAAAAGAGTTAGATATCTAGTTTCTAATTTTTATATATTTTAGAGATTTAAATTGTTATTTTTATCTTTCTCTTAGTATTATTATTTAACATTGAATATTTGAACTTTACTATTTTGATGTTATTTATTTGTTGGGATTTGATATTTGATCATTTATTGTTATTTTTAGTAAATATTAAATCTCTAAATAAATAAATAAATAAAAAATAAAAAAATCACTTGGGTGCTAGGTCCCTTTGGTCGCTTGCTTATCGCTTAACAATTTTTAAAATATTGATTATACATTGGTAATTACATGATCTAAATATATTTATTTTAAAATAATTGAACAACAAATTTAATTTTTTTAATATGCTATAAGATAAATGACATCTGATCATTTAGTTATTGATATTCACTCAATTTAATTTTTTGTATGTCATATGCTCAATAGCATTTATAAATAAAACGATTCGAATTATAAAGATGAGTAAATAATAAAGCCATTCAAAGAGCTATATGAGATTGTAGTACTTATAGGATATTGTGACAACCTAAACCCGTTGGGTAAACAGTATGCAAATCAAAAAGTCTCAATGCACCCCCCAAAATTAAGTTTTTTCTATTACAATTTGGTCACGTAATGAAATTACATTTTAGTACGAAAACTCAAAATAGGATCTCTCCATCCCACCCTTCTCCCTGCCAGAAACGGCCACCCCCATCCCCCACCCCTCCCCTTCCATCCCCCGCCTCTACTGTCATGATCACTCCTCCCATACCTACATACTCTATCCCACCTTCCCCAATCACTACCTCACTCGTTTTGGCCCTCTATTGGCTACCATTCACGACCATCGCTATTACTTATCATTATTGACATGAAATTGCAATTGAGCACATGCAAGAGAGAGAGCTAGCGAGAGTTTTCATTTCGCTAGGAGGTGATAAAGAATGTTGGGGAGGGGATCAGATCAGATCTTGGTGGGGGTGGAGGCGAAGGGCAGGTGGGGGACCGGGGCTAGGGTGGGCGGTCAGAGGAGGTGACTAATGGGATAAGAGTATACCTTGTTTGGTAATTTGTGTAACTTCTTCTACCCCCGTTCTCAGCCTTCCAACTCCCCTTCCTTCCCAAATACATTGCGGCCCTCATTCATCCCTTTTTCCAACCATTGCCCTATCCAGTTACTGCTACTTTCTTCCTGCTTTCCTACCCATCGGTAGGACAATCATCACCGGGTTTAAGTTGATAAAAGGGTCAAATCATTTTATGTAATTTATTTCTATTGTTTTATTATCAATTTTTTTCAATTAACATTCACCTTCTTTTTGTGTGGGATTTTAACTTTTCTACCAAAAGTTAAACCTAAAATGTTGTAAAAATAAAATAAAAAATAGGAACACAAAAATCAAA
>BRYE01000003.1:13297012-13302012 GCA_030159115.1 Actinidia arguta var. hypoleuca
TGTTGCAGTTTAACATTTGCACAGAATAAAATAACTCCAATCCACCTCAAATTGCCTGCTAATCAAACTCGCCAAGTCAATATGGTCGCCATGATTGATTTTAAGGTTTGTCCTATTAGGTTGATCGCTTGAATTGTGTTTTCTTGTCTGAACTGAGGTTTCCAAAATTATTTATTCATCGCCAAGATAATATGCCTAGAATAAGTTTGCAATAACCTTGTCATGCCATACAGTTCACCAAAAATATATTGAGGGAGACGCAATTATTTAATTCGCAGTTATTTATCTCGCCAGTTTCATTTCACAAGCTCATTAAGATTTTGATTGCCTTCGTTTAGGTTGATTCACAATATCGCCAATACAACCAAAAGAAGTGCAATAAAGAAAAAGAGATACATAACAAGGAAATAAAATTTTCATTCTTTTAAAAAATAAAGAACGAGGGTTACAACTCGCCATTACAAATATATATATATATATACACACATAAGTGTTTAGGGAAAAAGGGGACTGATGTCACCATTCTCCCCATTTCCCTCCTTGTTCTCCTTCTCTTCCTCCTCAAGCAAGTCATGATCGAGGCCCATGCCTTCAGCGAGATCAGGATGATAGAGGCGAAGCTGCTATTTACAAAAATCAAATCCCTCGCTGAAATACTTGGAGGCAGCATCTTCAACGGCCCCCTAAAATTCGGACGAAGATTTGAACTCCTCCATGGCAAATTTCTTGGATTGAGCCATGATTTCCCTCAACTCCACCACCAGAATCCCTAACTTCACCAGCTTATCAGTGATGGCATCTTGATCTTCCTTCATTTTGGCCATCTCGTTGATAGCCTATTGCTCTCGGGCTCGAGCCTCGGCCAATTATTTTTCCAATTCGCCAGCCAACATTTGGACAAGGGACACCTCGCCCTCCAAAGATGAAGCCCGACCTTGTTGAAGGGTTGCCTCTTCCCCCACTTCACTGCTTTGCACATCTAGGGAGGACTCGAGCACAAGCACCTGCTACAAATAAGTTTTTATGGATGTCCTAAACTAAAGAAAATATTAAAGGAAAAATCAAGATCAGAGCCGAGGTAGTACCTGGAAGATAACATGGAAGAACCTTGTGGCCATTTGTTCTAGAGTTAGCTGCTCTACCTTCCCCTTGTTAGCAGGTGGAATCACTCCCTGCAAGATCTTCTCTACCACTGAGGGACTACTTAGAATAGAGGCTCTAGGCCCCAGGGAGGTACCAAAGCTGGCCGAGGTGCCTTCCTCGGGCTTTGATGCAGGAGTGACTCTTGAGCTCGCCACATTGCTGGGTTTTACCACCTTCTTCTTAACCTCGGGCACCGTAGTGGCCTCTTTCCCCTTGGAGTTGTTAGCAGTCTCGCCCTTCTTTCTAGGCGAGCTAGTGGAATCCTCTCTCGTGCATTTCTCGCTAATCATCACCCTCTTCGCTGGGATGAACCTCGCCACCAAGCTTTCGCCTTTGGATTCCTCAACCTATTGGATGAGCTTTTTCAAGCTGATTCTTCTTGACATCCCTATAAAACGAATACTGACATCAAAACAAAAAAAGGAGAAACACTTTAAAAAGAATAAAGACTATACCATCCGATCTGAGCTCAGAGGGGAGTCATGATTCTAACATAGCTCTCGAGCTTGAGCTCAAGGAACACGAACTTGAGCTCAAGTTGCCTGACTCCCAGACACCTAAAGAAGGTCAGACCTTAGCCCCTAGATTGATAGCAAGAATTGATCAGGAAGGTGAGATAGAATCCTATTTGTCCTTCTAATTATTCTTATGTACTCTATTGAGCTATCTCGGGAGAGGCCACCTTGGGGTTGTTCATCTCGGGAATGGCAGGATTCACCTGCATCGCCTAAAGAGGCAAATACGCCATCTGTAGGTCGGTCCTCGCCAGTATTCCTAACACCAAATGCCATGAACTCAGGAAGGCCGAAGTTCCTATAGAAAGACTTAAACTTAAGGAGTACTGGGACCGAGTAAAGCCTTTTTCCTTTTACCGAGCTCAAGATATTATCAAATCTTTCTAGCTTATCCTTAAATAATCTGGGCAGCCGTTGCAACGTTTACCTGAGGAGCATGTCAAATGATTATTATTACTTGAACACTTAAAGAATGAAAAGAAAAAGTAGAAATAATTGAGATTGAGCTAGGATGCCCCATGACCTTGGGACTCTTGGAGCCCTGACTTCCCAATGTATTCCTTTAGGAAACTCCCAGTCATCTCCCGAGATGAAGACAAACTTTTTTCTTTCAGCCTTTGACGTTGCTGGGATATCCCCTGAGCAGGGTTTTCTTCGACCTCGCCTTAAAGTATAACCGTCCTTAATTCGGCTTTAGATTCTTGTTAAGGTTGAACAGGTTCTTAAACTCGGAAAGGGAGAGGGCGTACTTGTAAGCTCGCCATAACAACATTGTGCAGACGACACTCCGCCATGCGTTGAGAACAAGCTGAGCAGGACAAACGTTGTAGAATTGAAGGATCATCTTGATTGTGGGGTGAATGGGGAGGTGAAGACCAACATGAAAGGCAGCCTCATAAAAGGCGACCTCACCAGGGTGGCCAGAACCAATAGGTTCATCTGCCTCGGGAAGTCTTATTTGAACGTTTGATGGAATAAAGCAAGAATCCTTAAGGCAATCTAAATCGTCCAGGGTCATGATATTCTTTTCCTTCTCGAGTGAGGAAAGAGGGATTCTTGGGGAACTACCCTTTGAACTAGAGAAATCTCTCCTAGGCGAAGAAGGAAGTATGCTAACCTCATCCGTCATGTATGATTTCTCGCCTAAATGGTCGGATATCGAAGATCGTAAGAAAATTTTCTAATCTCCTAGGTCGGTTCTACTAGATATACACTACGAAAACAGAATTAAAAATTAAAGTGAGTTAACACTTATTAAGCTAAGGGCGAGGAGGCGATCACAAGCGAGGGCGAGGTAAAAATTGAAACAGGAACAACAGAAACAAAATAGTACAAATGAGGGGGGATCCTCTATTTATAAGAAGTACCAAGGGCTAAGATCTATCTACTCCAACGGCTAAGATCATGCGACGCTTTGAGTTCTGAGCTCATAACCGCCGTTCCCGCCAAACATCATTCTGCCATTAAAGCACTCCTACACATGTCCGCTTGTGGAGGCTTGCTATCATTGCATGTCGACATCATCAGAATTGAGTCATTTGATCTACTACTCGAAGATCCCTAGTGTTCCATCTCGGCATCTCGAGTAGGGGGGTTATTGATGTGGTTTAAATTCACCACTTCCCATATAAGTTATTTATCTCGCCATATCAAGTTCAAGTCACCAATGCTCACACCAAACTATGAGCAAGCCATACATTCTCTACCTTGTCTGAAGGTGAGGATGATATATGGCCGTCCAAAGACTCCGTCTCCAATAGGAGGACCCTCTCCTTCACAACTCCTATAATTGCGGGATATTTTTCATATGGCAATCTCCTATTTTTACTCCAATATCTCTGGGATATACTTCCATACTTAGCCGTTCGAAGATCACACTGTACTTTCCTTACACGACTCTCTATTCTCCAACTATAAAAGATCGCTTTCCCATTATGAAAATGTATGATTTAACTCTCACATATAGGCACTTATAGCTTTGCTTTTTCATTACTTAGTTTGTGTTAGCCTTAGTTTGATCTCCACACCGGAGGAGTTTTGAGCGGCCTCACCCCGGCCAGTTACGTTTGTTCATCTGCGCAGGTCGCCCGAGTTGTTGTTGAGGTCTGATACTGAGGTGAAAGAGCAATTCTGATTGTTGGTTGCTTGCCCCCAGTTTTCTACCGCAACACTTTTTACCCATAAAACTTGTTATTTTGTTTTGAAACAAATAAGTTTAACAAAAATAAAATAAAAGAGAGAACTTAATGAAATTTCACTAAATCTAAAACTTAACTAGTTTTTAATTAAATTACGAGTCAGAGGTACTAAGGTTGTCAGAGTTGGATGCAAGAATTGAGGTCACCATACGGAAGTGATATTGCCAGAGCTGGAGGTTGTTGGAGTTGATTGCTAATCAAAAGTTGCGGAGATGGATTCTGGTCGGAAGAATAGGTCACCACTCAGAAGTAGAGGCCGTCAACCAGAGGTGGAAGTTGCCAGAGTTGATTACTGGTCAGAAGTAGAGGTCTTTAGCTATAAGTGGCGGTATTAAGATATTAAGCTACAAGGAGGGAATTATTGTTTGTAGTGGAGGGTAGTCTTGTCTAAGGAAAAAAAAGTCTTTGTCCTTTTAACTAATATAAATAGATTGTTTTCCATTTTAGCCTTGCAAGGTCAAATTATCAGGGATTTATCACCGAGTAAAATAAAAGTAAATTAAATTATTATTATTTTTTAAAATAGAAATAGAACGACGCGTTAAAATGTGGCACAGCGTGCACAGTTTACTGCAGTGGATTAATTGGTCATCTCCTTGGTTGGGTTACCGCAATGCTCTTAAAAAACACTACAATCTTGTAATGTCTTTAAAATAAGTATATTTTAGATTAATGATCCAACCATTCAAGCTATGGATCTCATTGAGTTGATCATTCATTAAAAATAAATAAATTGATCGAAAATCAGTAATTATATAATCTAAAAATACTAGTTTTAAAACAAATGAATGACAAATACAATTTTTTGAATATACTATAAACCAAACGATATCCGATTATTTGAATACTGATATCCAATCGACTTAATTTTGAATACTCAGCTAAATTTATAACTTGAACGGTTCGAATTTTAAGAATTAACCGATGATAAACACATGCCTTGGCTCCAAATCTAGCATTGGTAAATTGATAATTCATCTCTTTTTCTACTTTGTAAATTTGTAATAACTAATGATTCACTGGTTTTTTAATTTTTTAGTAAAAAAAATAAAATTTGTTTAGGATAGTTGCCTTATTTACTTTTTTACCCTTATCAAACAATGTATTTTTTTATAATATTTTGACAAAAAAAAAGAGTGCATTT
>BRYE01000003.1:13312012-13317012 GCA_030159115.1 Actinidia arguta var. hypoleuca
ATATAATTAAACTAATCTAGGGCCAACTTAGGTTGATTTAGTGGCACTTAGACTGCAATTATGCAGTCTAATCATACATACCAATTAACCTTTTGCTAGTCCCTAGCAAAACTAATAACAAAAACGTAATCTCTCCTTTCGTAAGAGTCTTGAATGCATTTAGCGTATGCATCAAGCCGTTAAACTTCTAGGTTATCCCTAGTTGATGAGTGGTGTCTCGTGAGGGCTTCCAGTGATGATACCCACAAACATCACATCATGCAATGTATCGAAAATAGTTTAACAATAGCTTCCCAACACAATACAATGCAAGCAATTCAAATTAACTCGATCATGCCTTGCAATCTACCAAACCGTCAAACGTAATATAAATGAGAGGTTTAAGTGTAAAAATAGAGTCGTATTCCACAAAGATCAACCATTATACACCTTATAACAACAACCAATAGCCTTGATTCAAAGATCACAAGTCATACACTCTCAGCAATAGAACACACAAGTTTCACTCAAGATATTGCTCATTATAAAAGTATAAAAGTAACACAAATAGAGCAATCCTAGTTTCAAAAATCGTAAATATGTAAAGTGTATCGACTTGACATAACTTTACAAAGGAATATTTATAGTTAATGCAACAGTTGTAACTTTGACGTGATGGCTTTTATATGCAAGAACTTAAAAACTTATGCAATTCTAGATACTTGAGGCCATGAATGAAAGATGAGTCCAATAAAGTAGAGGGAATCAAAAGGTTATAGATCTCAACATAAGTATTGACCATTACACATGCCAATTTAATAAGCACACGCTTCAAATTTTTTTTTTCTTTTTTTTTCCTTTCTTTTTTTATGTTTTCCTTCCTCCGATTTTTCTCAACTTCTCAAAAATCACACAATACATCCTTTTTCCTAAATTCAAGGTAAACTCCAAATTCATCAAAATTTTTCAGATAATTTTATACGTAATTACCAAAAAGAATGACAGAAAGAGAAGAAATAACTAAATTGGCCTAATAAACGAAATTCAGAATGTGTGCAAGTCAAACAGTTCAACCATGTAAAAGGTATCAAAAATTCTAACTTATCACACTAACATGTAAACCAAATTCAAACATATTAAAGCTATTTAAATAATGAAGTTCAAGAATTTTTTTAAGTAAATGTAAAACCACTCACAAAAATAATTCATGCCTCTAAAACTCACAAGGTATAAATCTCCACTTCATGTAAGTCATTATGTGGATTTATAACAATTTCTCTTTGAAAAACAATACTCGTGCTCAGTGTAAGTTATCCTCTTTCTATACAGCACAGACAGTAAAATATTAAGCATGTAAGACTGAATTGACATGATAATTTGCTTAAATATTATATTATGCAAAGTTATTAGTTGCTTCAACTATATTTGAAAACAAAACACAATGATTCAGATATGGTCTCAAAAATTAAGAAGTCTCAACACATCCACAATATAAAAAATAACACCTTATACACATGGAATGCGAAGAGTCACAATTTAATTTAAAGAAACCAGAAATTAAACTAGCTTCGAATGACGTTAAATGGAACATAAACCTATTTTTATCAACTAATAACCATCAAAGAATAATTTCTGCACTAAATAAATCAAAGCGATAAAAATAGTACTTAAGCATTAGTCTCAAAATAAAAACATTCAAAACATGTCAAATTATCCAAACAAATCTCAACATATAAGAAAATCCCAAATAATAACAAACTAACAAGAGTTTTAGACTAAAAATATGATAAATTAAGAACTAAGTCTAAATTCTAGACTCCTAATTATCATCATCCTCATCATTGTCATCTTTCGATTGCATCCGAATAAGCATACCCTTTACTTCTTAGAGCATGGTCGTATGGCGAATAGACTGCTCCTGCAATGCAATCATGCATGTATCAAACTCCATCCTAAGGCTCGTGATTGCCTCCTTTAACTCAGTTGTGATTGCCTCTTTTAACTCAGTCATACCAATCGATGGTTCCTCCGATGTAATTGCCTCCAATCTCCTCTTCTTTCGCTATCCCTTAGATCGAGTTAATGAATATCTATCAATGGGCTTCTCTGGCTCAATCCTAATAAGATCCATGGGAATATGGATACCATTTCTCTTGAACAACTCAATAAGAAACCCCGTGAATGGCACAAATCCCCTCGGATCCGATGAATTATAGCACATAAAGACATAAACATCATACGAGGCAAATCGATAGATTTTTCCATGCCAATCGCCCAAAGTAAACTCGCTCTCATAACACTCATGGCAACAATACGTTTTAGGGGCATAAAAGAATGACAAGAAAATAAAAATAAGATCAAGTACCTATCCTTGGGGTGTGTCTTGCTACTTGCACCTCACCATCCCATTCATCCCCCTCCAAGAGCAGCTCGGGGGAAATGGTCACCAAATCTGGCATCCCAACATTTTGGAACTCGAAATCAGGATTCTCAACCCACGAAAGCTCAAAGATCTCAGCAAAGGTATCGGGACTTACTTTCAGCTTCTTACCCCTAACCCAACTTATTAACCTCTCCTTACCCTTCTCGGTCACCGGCCTATTCTTGATATTTGCCATGAATTCTTGACAAAGGGTAAGGATCGACTCTGCCTTGAAAATAGTCAAATTTATCCATCCCCGATTCGTGAAATCTTGGAGATACCCAAGACCTATATCCTCTAAAGAAACCAAATCAAGCTCTCTTTCTATCACTGCCCCATTCCTAACCCACACTCGATTGAAAAGTTTCTCCTCTATTTTTCTAGTAAACCGAGTGGCGTCATAGTCTAGGTTGATTGGCTCCTTTTCCTTTCCTTTTCCTTTCCTTTTCCTTTTTGAGAACCCGTTTCCTTAGATTTCAACTATTTCCCTGAACCCTTCGTCTCCATAGTACTCATACTTAACAACCTACCTGCATACCAAATAAACAATGCATGAAAACATGTCACAATCAATGCAAGAATGTAACACAATGTGGTATGCCTACTTGTTGTGTGTATTCCCATGAATCCCACTAACATACGAGTGTACACAACACAATTTTTTTAAGCTCTCGTACTTAAAACGGAATGTATTCAAGATAGTTAAAACTTTTAACACATCAATGCCTAACTTCGGATTATAATTATAATGTACGTTTCTTCATTTAGGTATTTATTGAATACGTGGTGAGCGTATATAAAAACTAAGGTTCTATGCACAATTCCTTTAAACCAATGCCCCCAAATCCCAATGAAAAACACGTACGATAAAATTAAAATGCAATCCCCTCACGAATTGAACATTTCGTTCATTGGAGCATTTCATTGAACACTTGGTGGTTTTTTTTATTGATGTTCCAACAATGGTTTTCCCTTAAACTTTTATCAAAAAACATTAAAGAAGTTCACAACACTTATTGATAATCAAAGACATGTTCTAGTGTGTGTGATTGTGAGATTGTGCATAAATACTTGAAAAATGCCCTAAATGAAAACCCTAGATCTCTTAATGCATGAAATCTATTTGAATTGAGGAGTTTAGGGATAGAAGATTACCTTAAGATGATGAAAGATTTGATAAAGTTTGAAAATTTTGAGACTTAACCCTTAAAATCACTTTCTTTTCCCTTGTTTCTTTCTCTATCGTGCAACTTTGGAAGGATGGAATATGTTTGAAATAAATTAAAACCGACTGGGCTTTTTCTTAAAAACTGTCCCTGGGCTAAGCGTTCAAACGCTCCCAAGGGTGTTTGAACGGTAAGTGCATTTTTAAATTTTTTGTTCCTATCATTCGAATTGTAATTTAGTCTTGGTATGTAGCCTTTGAACTATAATTTAGTCTTGGTATGTAGCATTCGAACGCTAAGTTATATTTTCAAAACCTCCTTTGTCTAACACGCCTCTGTGTGTTCGGACGCTGCACAGAGGCGTATGAACGCTAAGACTATTTTTTTCCGATTTAAATCTAAACTAAGGTATATTAGTTCTAATCTAATTAAACTACCCTAATTCTATCCTAATTACACTACTAAAACTAAAATCTAATCTAATTAAACTACGAAGTACTCCCCCAACTAGAGACAAGCATTCTTCAAAATGCGAGAAAAAAATAAAAACAATAAAAACAAAATGACACAATAAGGGGGAAATCGAATGGGTAAGACAACACCCTCTCCCCCCAACTATGGTTAAATTATTCCTAATTTGACTCGACCTAACGACATATTGTACCACAAACATAAAATACATTTTCTCCAAATTATTCAAATGACAGTGGATCAAGTAGATCCACATATTCAATCTCTACTTGCTCAAGCTCGAGATAGGGCTTCAATCGATGCCCATTAACTTTAAATGCATTGCCATTTCTAGGATTTTGGATTTTGATTGCCCCATGAGGTGAGATATCTTGCATACTAAAAGGTCTGGACCATCTACTTTGAAGCGTTTTAAAAAATAAGTGCAATCAAAAATTGTATAGAAGGACATTTTGACCAACTTCGAATGATTTACACAAAATATGTTGGTCATGCATGGATTTCATTTTAGCTTTTAAAATTTTTGAATTTTCATACGCATCATTCGTTATCTCATCTAACTTATTGAGTTGCAAATGTCGTAATGGCATCGCTTCATCAAGACTGATGTTATATTGGCGAATCGCCTAATACGCCTTATGTTCAATTTCAACTGGAAGGTGGCACGCCTTCCTAAACACAAGTCTAAATGGAGATGACCCTAAGATGGTCTTATATGCAGTCCTATATGCTCATAATGCATCCACTAACCTAAAGGACCAATCTCTACGATTAGGGTTGACGTTTTTCTCAAGGACTTATTTAATCTCTCTATTCGCTAACTGAACTTGGCCTTGCATTTGGGGATGATAAGGTGTACCAACTTTATGAATCACCCTGTACTTTCTCATTAGAAGTCCTATAGGCCGATTACAAAAGTGGGAGCCACCATCACTAATGATAGCTCGAGGCATACCAAACCT
>BRYE01000003.1:13332012-13337012 GCA_030159115.1 Actinidia arguta var. hypoleuca
CACTAAGAATAACCTAGGGATTTAAAGGCTTGATGCATACGCTAAATGCATTCGGGACTCTTACAAAAGAAGAGATTATATTTTTGTTTTTCTTAGTTTTGCTATGGACTAGCAAAAGGTTAGTTGGAGGGTGTGATTGGACTGCATAATTGTAGTCTAAGCACCGTTAAATCGACCTAAGTTAGTCCTAGATTAGGTTAATTATATCTTTTTATCATATTTCGTATTTAAAATCATGTTTGAGTTCATTACAGATAAAATATTAATAAAGAAGATAATTTGAAGTCATAAAAGTGATCCAAAGTGCGGGCATGTATATCGAGGACTATTGTTGGAATTTGTCTCAGAAATTATAAAAGTTTGCACTCGTAACTCGGAATAGAATGAAATATATACCATTGTAAAGATATCACAAAGTTATGCAAATTCACATCTTAATGAATGTCACGAGATATGGACTCTAAGAACTTAAAAATAGATTAAGAAAAAAAAATCGAAGATGATTCAAAATATACACCGTTCGAACTCCAAAAATAGGCATCGACTAGCGTTCCAACGCTATGAAGGAAAGCATGAGAAATTGCTCTTACCGTTCGAACTCCAAAAACACAAAGGAACTAGCGTTCGAATGCTAACAGATTTTGTTAAAAAAATTATATCAGTATTTTGGTCATAACCTTTTATCTAGACGTCCGATTGAGCTGATTTTTAATGCGTTGGAAAGAGAATTTCAATGGATACAACTTTGTCTCTAATAAGTATTGACTAAATCAATCTTTAAAGAGGTCAAAATTGAGATGAAAGAGATGGGTAAGAAGAAAACTGGGCAGAAATTCTAATCCCGCTAGGACTCGAATTGTGTAGCCTATATATACTTGCTTACGATTTTATGAACGGAACACATTATTTTTTAGGGTTTTTAAAACCTCCTACCTTAGTTTTTCATAATTTTCAATTATTCTTGTAATTGATTACATTCAATTTACGTTTAATCAATTAATTTTCAATTTTATTCAATTACACACATTGTTCTATAATTTTTCTACCATTAATTTATGTTTTTTAATTTTTAATTATTCATGTCTGTACTAGTATTTCAGAATATTTTTTATATTTAATTATTTATTTTTCATAGCCATGTGTGGCTAATTTTCGCAACTCGAGATTAATTGTGAAGATCGATTGGGGATCGAGAATGAATAATGGAGGTAAATTTTAATTTCACCGTTAGATATTTCTGATTTTTATTCTTCTTCTTTTCTGTTCTAAATACATTTGAAAACTTGGGCGTCCTATTATATTCGGTAACGCATATGCATGAATTGCTAACTCAGTATATACGTTGCCTTGTAACGTTTATGCGTGAGTTGAGTTCAGTATATGTGCTGCGCGAATTAATGATGCACGACCACGATTAAAACAACCGGATTTATTTTAGAAGTTGAACATTGTAAGAACAAGTGTGTTTAAAATCTAAATCTTTCAAATCTGAGACCCACGACGTAATCGAAGGATTTGAGTTATACAAAGCCTTCATTGGAATTCCGAGAAACTCGATTGGTTGGATCAATTGATTCTGATTCATTTTTAATATCAATTTTAAATCAGTTTAATTACTAACATAATTTAGATTTAATTTAAATCAACCAAAAATCAGAATAAAAGATTTTTATTTTTTTTATTTTTGAAGTATAAGTTAGGATTGATCTATAGTGTTTTAACTCTCTTGTGATTACCTTGGCACTACTGCTCGTGGGATTATTACTTGTGTTTCGAGATTATTACTACTTCGCGCCCCGTACAGTAAAGAATTCACTTCTGCGAGTGAAGACAATAACTAGGTAAAATGAAATTATATATTTTCACATTTAGACCTAAATAATAGTAGAATTACTATTATTTTACATTTGTCCCCGAATGGTAGGTCAATGTGTATAGTGTAGTTTTGACCTATCAATATATGTTGAGAATAATATAAATAATAAAGTTGTCATTCTCTTTAATAGCTTAAAGTTTATAGATGAGTTGGTGGTTAACACTTTCACATGATATCCTATTCTTTATGTCCAGTGCATGCTTGTTCACCTTTTCCTTATTTCTTTTACCTAAACAGTCATATGAGGTGCTAGATATCTAAAATACATCCTTCCATTTTTTGTGCGTCATAAATCTATGTTGATTTGAGAGGAGAATAATGTGGATATTAGATTATTTGGTAGTTATAATATGATAATATGGAAAAAAAAATAACATTTGATAAGCTTAGTTTTGTTGGATTGGCTTCTATTGAAGTTGCAACACGACTCTGGACAACGAGCAAAAGGCACAAGAAAGTTGACTATTAAAGGACATTTTGGGTTCTTTTGTGTTGTAAATTTTAGAGTACCTCTATCCTTAGCATAGGAAGTAGTTGACTATCCTTGTCCCGACCACATATTTTCATGCTATTTCTACCAGCAACTAAGCCGGCGCACTGAAGAGCTTCAAATTGGTGCACAGAACTTCGCAGATATGGCAAATGAACTTGTCAAGACAATGGAGAGGCGCAAATGGTGGAGCCTATGAATACAAGTTCTTTTCAGTTTACTAGTGTTTGGATTTGTTGCCGCAGCCTCCTTGCCCTGTGGGAAAGTAACCTTCAACGGCTGGTGTTAATGTCACGGCAAGAGTTATTGGATCTACACCGTTTACTCTTGCAGGGTTATTTTTGTATTTTACTTCTATACTTCTCTTTTGTACATAGGAGAGAACAAAAAAGAAATAAACTACAATTTGGTTAAGCACTTGCTTATGTGCGGGAAGAAGAGGATAAAGTCCGCACTACAGTTGGCCTTGAACTATATCATCACTTCCCGATAAAGCCATAACATCTTCATTTGTGTTATTGTAAGGATCCACCTTACAGGGTTATTTTTGTCTTTTACTTCCTATACCTTGTTTTAGTTGCGTCCGCTTGAGTCGTGGCTTTATCATCATCCGAACCATTATGGTGCTTTATGCATTCAGAATTGTAAGCAAGTGTAATTAAATGTGTCCTAAATTTTGTGCAGGCCAGTGAGTTCTTAATTTTTATTGGTCAAAATGATTCGTTGAATTTAATGAAAAACTCGTCGTTTATTTTTTCTAGTTCAGGTGGAGTCAGATGCACAAAAAATAAGTCTATCCGTTTTTGATCCTTTTTTTTCCCCCTTAATTTTCTTTCCAATTCTTGTGAATACATTGTCACGGGGCTGAAAGTCACAAGCAAGAAATTTGTGAACTCGCAGCTAGGGATAAATTGCCATGTTCTAGGATGAACTCTTTGCCTCGACGTTTTTTTTTATTATTATTACTGAGTGTCCAGGTTAATTTGCGCTCGCAACTCAACTAATCTAGTGCATTGAAGTTATCCTCCAGGGCAAAAAAAAAAAAGAGGTTAACTTCAAGTTAACTTCTTGCCTCAACCTAAGTTGGAGCTTTGACAAGATTATTAGTACAGCATTTGCCTTATTTTTGAAAACAAATCTGGACATTATTTTCAAATTCAGTTACAAAGTACCTTACTTTTCTTTTTTCTTTTTAAAAGATACACCTTTTCAAGCATTTTGGTTTTCATTATGGGCCCATTTTGATATTAGAATTGTTCATAATGTAGATTTCATTAAAAAATTTAATACTATACAAAATTACATTGATTAGATATAAATTAATGGTCGATTAATATCAATTTATATCAAAATATATAGGTATAATCTTGTGTGGTTTATTTATTTATTAAGTTACAAATTTGGATCAAAAATATTCCCTGAATTCAAAAATAGATGATGTAGATTCATTTCGTTATGTGACCTCACACGTTCAAGTGAATTTAAACTATTTATTTTGAATTAATTTTTTTTTTTATTCAAATTCTGAAACAATAACTATAAAAAAATTTTAACTTATTTTACAATTCCAGTGATTTCTAAGCTTATTTGTTGAATGGAGAAATGTAGAAAGCTGTCACTTTTGAATGACTCTCAATATCTCCTAAAATTAGACAACATTCATATGACTTTCCACTGCTTCAATTTCATTATTTTTCTTTTATAAGAGCTTAGCTAAAAATTATTGAATACGTATCCAGAATGTACACTCCCCCAAGAAAAACAAAACAAAACAAGTGCTGGTAGGTCAATACCCCAAAACAAGCCAAAATTTGGTTCCCTCCTTTATTAACTACGGAAAAATGCTATATAAACTTATAAATTTTATTTACAAATTAATGTGACGTGAATAATAAAGCTTTAATCGAATCAAAATTTTCTAATTTCAAATGACATTAAAATATTCATTTCATGTCAGTTCGTTCTCTAAATTATCGATTTTGTCACTTCCAACCCTCAATACTATAAGGCCTCTATTTAGATAGACAAAATTTAGAATTGAATTCAGAATTTATTAGAAATAATTTCTTACATAGTAATACATGAGGTTGTCTCGTTTAGATGTTTGAAAGATTTAAAAAATTTATCTAAATCATTTAAAAAATTAAATCATGAATTACATTTTGATGTTCTTTTAAAATTCTTGCCATCCACATATTGCCATAAAATCTTTAGAGATAGATTTAATTACCCAAACATTTAGGGATGAGTTGATAGAATTCAAAATTCCAGTGATTGAAGTGATATAAAATGTATATTTTAGGGAGCATTGATATATAACGTAAATATTTTTATTAACGACAGAATGGACCAAAAAAAACAAAACACAAAGAATTGACCTTTTGATTTTGACTGGACAAAATTGGACCCGACCCGCCCAACTTCGCAAAGTCTGACCACGTAGGCTGCTCTCTCTCTCTTCCAAAACGTGTGCGCCCTGAAACTTAGTGGTAAAAATAAATGGACATCTGATTTCACGCGCCAAATCCACCATTCGAATTCCAATTGGAATTTTCTGACCAGAGCAAGGAGAAAAAAAATTACACGTACATACTACATATATTTCACACATAGATGCCTTCCTATTTAGACAAG
>BRYE01000003.1:13352012-13354512 GCA_030159115.1 Actinidia arguta var. hypoleuca
TACTTGGGAATAACTTTTTCATTTATTTTTTTTCTTTTTCCCTATCAAATTCTCTAATTTTTCTATTTTTCTTCCTTAATCCAAACACAGCCTAACTTGCTAATTTGCAATCAGGTTCTATTTTGCCAAAAATAAAAACAAAAAACAAAGTTGGTCCCACCTACACGTGAACTTCAGACTTTTGCCTGTTCACATTTCAACTGACTAGGATGACACATACCTATCCAAAAACCAATTATTTATGCATATAGATAGGCAGATGCTAGTTTTGAGTCACCACTTTGGATTAGCTATTTTTTTTGTTTTCTAATTTTTTTCTTTCTATTTTTAGTAATTTTTTTATTCGTTTAATTAGAGATTTATATCTTTTTTTTATGTTTTTACTGATGAGAGGATTCTAAAAATTAATGTAAAGATCATGATCTAATTTTAAAAAAATTCATTTACTCGACAAATAAGTATAGTTTTTTATCTTTAGTGATTTTTTTCCTTCTAAATTTGCACATAATTTTTATATTTATTAGATTCCTTTTATCAAGAAGAATCTTAAAAAGATTCACTAAAATTTACAAAACTTGAAAACTAAAATAACTATATTATCTATAAACTAGCTAGCCCAAACTGAGTACAAAGTTAGAAATTTCCAAACATGGTATGCTTCCAAATTCACAATTACACAACATATATAATAGCACTGTGATGATTAATAAATAATTTAAAACTTATACTTTTAATGTGATTGATCTGTTAATATTTTTTAACAATTTTAATGAAAAATAAGCATATTAAAACTCACATGGTAATTTAAAGAGACCAAAATAAAACTTTGGCCTCATTAAAAGGACTCATAATGGTAAAATTACCCTCTAAAAAGGTCTATGTGAGATTGACGTGCTCATTTTTTATCCGAAATATTAACGACATTGACATAAGAACCATATTGAAACTCAATTGAATCTGCAAGGTTTTAATTGTTTAATTTAAACTATAAAGACCAAAATAAAACTTTGGTCGAACTACAAGAACCATCCGTGAAGTTTACCCGCTGAATAAAGTTAATCAAAACTGGATCTGACTCATCTAGCTGTTTCCAAAATTCATGAAACTATACTTCTTCTCTCCCTCTTAAATTATTGTTGTAAGTGAATAAAATACACTACTATAAATTTCGGCCATACTAGGGTAGACATCACTGCCATATTGTCACTATATAGTAAGTTCGGAGTGGACTTTGTGCTTGAGCTTGGTCGAGATGCCACCAAACATTAGCTTTGCCAAGCTAAGGCACCTCGTCGAACTATCGCTCTATAGAAAGTTTGGCAGGTTCACCATGTCGAAACTTGGTTGAGGGGCAATGGTCGGCGGCAATCTCAAGGCACATCAGGAGACAAGAGGTAACTTTCTTGGCAAGGTTTCCTATGACAAACTCCACGTCTGAATGGAGACGTCGATGACATGATGACCAACCACCAGCTAGACCCTAGAGGCATGGCTGGGTCAACGGCACTCACTGACACAGCGGCCAGCGCGTCTAAACATGAGCTGAGTTGTAGTCTGTTTAGTGACACGACAGTTGACACGTCCAAGCACGCGACGAACTGAGCTATATAAAGCCAACCCTTATTCTCTCAAAGGTATGCAAACTTAGTTACTCTAAGCTTCTACTCTCTCTCTCTCTACATATACTTTGATTCTCCGGTCATCTAACTTGACTGTTGGAGAGTCGTTTTTCAAAAATAATTTTGGCGGCCGAACTCATTGCTTCTGTACCACAGCTTGGCCACAACAACTAGCAACTATCTACAACCACCTTCCACCACTATTGGATCAACACAGATATCTATCATCGATTTTCTTTCTTCCATTTCACGAACACTACACTAAACAATTGCTATAAGTGGAATTGTTTTTCCTTTTTCTCTCCCTCCTAAATTATTGCCATAAGTGGAATTTCTTTTTTGTTTGTTTGGTAGCTATGGTCCATCTAGATTCTAGTAGCGCCTATCATAACATTTTTAAAACGTGCATTTTGGATAAGAAAGTGGATACCAGATTAAAACTGATAATGATAGGGAAAAAATATTAATTAATCACTTTCACAATTCTATAAGAAAGTTGTATGCACATGGGGGTCGTACAAGAATAATTACTTTTTAAAAAAATTATTGTTCTCGATTTTATGAAAAAGTTGTTAATTTGCTTTTTCTTTATATTATTTTCTAGCATTTTCTTGTTATTCAAACGGACCTACATACAAGATTCGCTAAGGATTTAAATTATTGGATCAGATACTATTGAAAAGATAAATATGTTGCATGATTTGATGTCACCAACAAATCACTTTCTGTAAAAATAACTGGATTAACTTAGCAAAAGTGGGTCTACCTAAAATGCTAACAAAGCACAAACGAAAGCAAAATTAAGGAAAAAGAGCTATCATCAAACATGAGATCTACATCTTTGAAAAAGAAAATTCGAACAAAAAAAAGGAAATACAAAG
>BRYE01000003.1:13379512-13382012 GCA_030159115.1 Actinidia arguta var. hypoleuca
AGTCAGGTCGGTTCCAGGTAAAAAAAATTATAGAACCGAGAACCGAATCGAACCAGACAGGTCTATAATTTTTAGACCCAGAACCGAACTGAGAAAATGGTAGAACCGAACCAACCCGACCCAATGAGATCGGTTCGGTTCATTTCTCAAGTCCGACGAGTATTTTAGACCCCCCTACTCTAAAGATATGCAAATTTACTATATATAAAAATTAAAAAAAAAAAAAAAGATAAGGAAATATGCTAGCCAAAAAGAGATACTTGCCTTCATTGGCAAGCCGAATGGTCCCTTAAGAATATATTAGGAAATTAAGATATATACATTATGAAGAAAAATTCAAAATGGGTATTAAGGAATTAAAAGGGTAAAGTTGTAAATTGATAGCAGCTGCATTCATGGTAAATTTATTTCGTGGCATTATCAGCCTCCGGATATTTATGTCTTTCGATTCCCATACGATATCACGTTCGGGTGTGAAATTTCCAAATTAGATGCTGACTTATCATTTTCATTGCCAACTGATTGATGATTTTTGTTACCAAAAAAGTGATTGATACATTCATGTTTTTGAAAGTAAAGTAACACCGCTTTCGCTTTTGAAAGGACACTAATAATAGCTCGAAATTAGTGGGACTCCGCTTATAACGGAAAGTGAAGGAGCACGTGCGCTATTACAAGTCCCACGTTTTGTATTTGGGCCAAATGGGCTCAACAAAATGCCTGGCCCACTGTGAAAGAAAACAAAGATTGATTGGCCCTTAAAAGTATTGGCATTTTTTTAATATTTTCTTCAAAGAAAGTATTTCTTTCTCCCATATTGGCCCTTCAATTATTGAATTGATTGCAATCAACTCTAGTGGGAAATGGACGTCCAAACTCTTGACGGAAATTGTCGCCCACGTGATACCATGTATAGACCATATGGTAATACACTCGGCCAAGACCTAAAACCAACCTAATGACCGAAACCGAACCACATTAATAACTGCCCCTTTACCTTTACCACATTTCCTTAACAAAGAACTCACAATACACTTCCGTCTCCCATCGCCCATCACCCATCACCTTCTACAAACCATTGAACCATTTACAAACGCGAAAGAACATCACAACAGACCACTATCGTGAACCCCTAACCACCGCCAGTCCCTCCAATTCCTCTCCAAGCAATTGAGCAAAAAGACAGCTCCAAATTGCGATTTGAATCCTTGATCTAGAAGCTTGCACGTGCATGGGAGTCTGTGAGTGGGTCTTCTTCTTAACGGGTCTAACTTTGTAAGGCATCGCATGGCACCATGTGATGCTTACGTGACAATTTCCATCAATAATCTGGACGTCTATAAAAAAATTTAGAGTTTTCAAATTAATCTTTCTTGGATCTAATTGAACTAGACAAGAATACTATATTATAAAAAATCAACATTTGTGCATCGTGGATGATACTCAAAATGAATCCAATCCACAGGTTACTAATTTTGGATGCATGGAACATGAATGAAATGAAGGACTTTATTTTGTTGAGCTATCTTCACATGAAAGGTGAAAGGTCAAGGTGGTTTCATTTAGCTTCATGAGATACCCTAATCCAATTACTAAGAAACGCTGTAAAGAATTTGGGAAATAACATTTCAACCACAGACAATGATTAAAAAAGGGGTGTGTGAATTAATTAGCCACAATCGAATGATTTAGGGTTTGTGGATGCTTTATCTTTTGTAATCAAATCTACTGTGAAAAAAAAATGGTTGAGGAAGTGAAGGGAACTGCACCAATCACGGCTATAACCTTGGTGTTCGTGCTATAAAATTATTGGAGTTGACAATTTGGTAAATTAGGTGAGAAAAGAAAAGGCACGCCTATGATTTTGATGTAAGTGAGAAAAGAAATTAAATAGGGATACGTTAGGAGTTTTTGTTATTTTTTTTTTCTTTCTGTTGTCCGTTATTTTAGTTTCTTACTAAATTTTACTATTTTTTTGTTAGAAACAAACGACGCTTAGTAATGGCTTTGTCCTTTTCACTTGTTCTCATTTATTTTTTAATCTAAATATAAAAAGAAACTATTTCCTTTCTATTTCTTATCATTTCTCATTATACATTGGTACAACATATTCAACGATATATATTTTCCATCCCACATTAAATATGTATTGAAATATAAAACTCTCATTCTTTATAAATAATTTAACAATGTGTTATGTATATTATTACATCATATATATCCCATGAATGTTTGTTGACCTGTTGCTTGAGATGGAAATAATAAAAGTTAAAAAAAGTGTCGCATTACTATAAAATAAATTTGAGTTGATCTCAATTGAATCAAGCTCATCTTAGTTTGAGCTTGGCTTGATTGTTATTACAAATTTATTACAAAAGCTTAAGTTGAACTCACTTATCAATAAAATGAGTTTGAACAAGCTATTAACGAACCGAGATTTGAGTTGTTGATAACCTTCGACTTGGTTGATTTGTAGCCTATGCCCCCAAATTAGGAGAGA
>BRYE01000003.1:13404512-13407012 GCA_030159115.1 Actinidia arguta var. hypoleuca
CTAAAGTGGTTTGATAAGCTACCTGTAGGGTCTATCGAGAACTTCCACCAGCTGACCGAGTCATTCGTAGCTCGGTTCGTGATCAACATAAAGGTACCAAAAGGTGTAGGTTCTCTTTTGATGCTGAAGAAAAGTAAGAACGAATCGATCCGCAACTACAGTAAGCGGTACTGGGAGAGTTATAACGAAATTGAGGAGTGCTCCGAGGAGTTGGGAGTGGTGAGCTATAAGCTCGGGTTGACCCCTAGGGAGAGACTCTGGGAGAACCTGATGCTCAACCCTTAAACTGACCTTCAGGACCTCATGTGTCGGGTCGAGATGTTCACCCTGTTGGAGGACGACGTCAGATAAGCGAAAAAGGCTATATAGACAACCACTCGGGGTGAAGGACCATTCAAAAAGTAGAAGGAAAGCTTAGTTGACTATGAGAATCGAGCAAGGCAAGGAATCAATGTAGTTTTCAAAGAACCAATCTATAAGCTCCTTGCCCGGATATGAGACAAACCTTACTTCAAGAAACCCGAACCCATGAGAGAAGACCCCAAGAGGCTCAACCAAAGGTGGAGGTGCTCTTTTCATGAAGAAAGAGGACATATAACAGATAGCTACCGGGCTCTTAAGGCTTTTCTAGACCAGTTGGTTGGAGACGAACACTTGAAAAAGTACGTGGATGAAAAGAAAACTGGGGCAAAAAAAGCCAAGGTCAGACCAAAGCCAAGGTTTGACTGAGATGATGACGAGACAGAACGAACTACGAACGAAGAAGAGGATCTACCCCTGGGCACTATTCACATGATCAAGGGCCCACATCACCCATATCTTGAGAATAGGATTCGGGAAAATGTTTGAATGATAAAACAAATGTACGAGGTTTTCTCGGTCCATTTGTCGGCTAAGAAACTGAGGCTAGCAACATCTAAACTAGGGAGCATCACGTTCACCAAAGCTGGCCTGGAAAGGGTACAACATCCTCATTCTAACCTCTTGGTCATCCAACTCAGAATGAACAGCTACGACGTGAGAAGGATCTTGGTGGACACGAGAAGTTCTGTTGAGGTGATGTACTACAACCTTTTTAAATAGCTTAAACTCACTAAATCAGACTTAAAATCAGCCCGAGCTCCCCTGGTTGGATTCAACGCTTAGTCTCACTGGTCCTTAGGAACTGTGACCCTAAAAATCTGAGCTGGTTCCCAAGAGCTAGTGATAGAGTTCATTGTTGTAGACATACGTTCTCCATGTAATGCAATTGTTGGTCGAGATTTGTTGCACAAGATGAAAGGGGTGGCCTCTGCACTTCACTAGGTAATCAACTTTGTCATCCCCAAGGCGAAGAGACCCTTTATAAAGACCAAGTAGCAGCCAAATAGTGCTATCTTGCTACGGTCTCCACTAAGGCTGTCATGAAAGAAGTGCAACTGATCGAGGAAGAGCAGGAGGTCCTGAAGGATGTTGGGAGGGACCCCGAGTCTAAGGTCTTGGAAGACTTGATATGTTATGAATTGGATGAGCCAAGTTCGGATCGTTTCTTTCTCACTGGTGCAAATTTGGAGGAACGGGAGAGAACCGAGCTCATCCAATTCCTTAAAGCTAATATCGGGGTCTTCACATGGACACCTTACGAGATGCCTAGGATAGACTCCAACTTTAAAAACACAAGCTGAATGATGTGCCCAATGCCTGGCCAATGAAACAATGGGGAATGAGATCTACAATCGAGCAAGTGGATGCAGTGATCGAGGAAATGGAGAAATTGAAAGAAGCAAGTGCAATAACAGAGGTTATTTACCCGAGCGGGTTATTCAACACAGTTGTAGTGAAGAAAAAGACAAGCAAATGGAGAGTATGTGTGGACTTCACAAGCCTCAACCAAGCTTGTTCTATAGACTGCTTTCCTTTGCTAAAAATTGATCAACTGGTGGACTCTACTTTGGGTCATGCACGGATGGTTTTTTGGATGCATACCGAGGTTACCATCAAATAGCCATGCCCGAGCCCGATCAGGAGAATACTACATTCATCACTCCCCGAGGCATATTTTGTTACAAGATTAAGCCCTTTGGTCTGAAGAATGCTGATGCCATGTATCAGAGTATGATTACGAAAATGTTCAAGTCAATCCTAGTTAAAACGATGGACGCTTACATTGATGATATAGTGGTAAAAAGCAAAGAGGAGTCAAATCATATCAGGGACTTGACCGAAGTATTCACGATACTCAAAAGACACAAGTTAAGGTTGAACGCGGTAAAGTGTGCCTTTGAGGTGAGCTCGGAGGAATTTTTGAGACACTTGGTGACAAGATGAGAGATCAAAGTGAATTCAGAACAAATCACCGCGATAAACAACCTCGTCAGCTCACTAACTGCGAAGGAGGTTCAAAAACTTACTGGGATGGCAGTGGCACTGAACAGATTCCTCACAATTAAAGGATAGGTCTTAACTGACGTTATGGCAGAGTTCTCGCCCCGATCTATGAGTCCAAAGCAAGGTTGCCCTA
>BRYE01000003.1:13412012-13417012 GCA_030159115.1 Actinidia arguta var. hypoleuca
AATATTCGACACCGACAAGGACGTAATGATCTGCTCTTCTTCCATGATTTGATGCATCAAGATTATATCCATGATTTGATTTTGAGTTTTGGAGTCAGGTCAAATGAACTTGAAACGCACACTGAAAGATAGCTACCAGATCCTCCCACTACTTCAAAGCCATCTCAGTAGTTAGAGGCCCTGGAAAGCCAAACTCTGAAACCATCTACCCTATTCTTAGAGAGAGAAACAAACTCAAAAGAAAGTTTAGGATGCAAAATGAAGTGCAGGGATTGCTCAATTTAAAGGGGTGAATGGATAGCGAACAGATGGACCGTCATTAATGGAGAAGGCGAATGGAGTGCCATTAATGCGAAAGGCAAGCAGACCGCCACTAATAGAAGAAGGCGAACCGCCATTGAAGGCATCTGAAGCAACAAAGCATGCACCTGGACGGTGATGTTTTGAGTGACAGACACTGTCAACCAGCTAACTAGATACACGCACGTGGCGGTTCTTACACCCACCGCATGTCCTATCATGTGGGCATGAACTTGTATTTGGCAAAAAGTTAGGGAAGAGCTAGCCAAACTCCACGCGACTTTTGAGCTCTCATCCACGAAGATTGACTAAGCATACTTATCCAGAGTTAGGGATGAGTTAGCTGAGCTTCAAACGAGCCCCGAGCTCTATCCCACGTGAATTTCCTAAGTGCACTTGGCAAAAATTCAAGGAAAGGTTAGCTGAGCTAGATGTGAGCTCCGAACCTTGTACCATTGATTTTGTTGGAGTACACTTTGCCAAAGATTTGATGGGGAGTTAGCCGAGCTCTATACAAGTTACAAAATCAACCCCATGAAGTTTTTCTAAGTTTACTTGATATAAATAAAAGAAAGGTTAGCCGAGCTCGATGAGAGCTCCAAGCCTTGTCCCACAATTTTTTTCCAGAGTATACTTTGCATGAGATCTAATGGAGAGTCAACCGAGCTTGCCTAGTCAACCGAGCTCTAGGCAAGCTCCTAACTCTACCCCACGGGATTTTCCTAAGTACATTTGGCATAAATAAAAGAAAGGTTAGCCGAACTCGATAAGAGCTCCTATCCTTGTCCCACAGATTTTTTCTAAAGTATACTTTGCCAAAGTTTGATGGGGAGTTAGTTGAGCTTTAAGCGAACTCCAAACTCTACCCCACACAATTTTTCTAAGTGTACTTGGCAAGCATAAAGGAAGGGTTAGCTGAGCACGACGCGAGCTCCGAACTTTGTCCTACAAGCCCTGCTAGGGAACACTTGCCAGAGATCTGATGGAGAGTTAGACGAGATCTAGGCAAGCTCCAAACTTTATCCCATGCAATTTTCCTAAGTGTACTTGGCAAAAATAAAGGAAGGATTAGCTGAGCACAATGTGAGCTCCGAACCTTGTCCTACAAGCCTTGCCAGAGAACACTTTGCCAGAGAAGAAGAATCGAAACACAAAAAAGATGACTCTCATGCACTCGAGCTGGAAAACGGAATGAAGTTTTATTCTAAAAGTTTAAAAAGAGAAGTCTTTACAAGTTTGAACAAAAACAAAACAAAAGAGCAATTCAAAGCTCGGGAGGGGGATCCTGGGATACATCCTCCCTAGTATCTTCCCCAGGTTCCTTTGCAGTATTTTCTACAGATGCCTCCACAACCGTTATTCCGACTTCTTCTACAAGATTGGCAGCTTCGTTGCTTGAAACTACGATAGCATCAGCAGCATCCTCATTTTCCTCTAGTCGGTTGACATACTCCTCCTCATCAAAGCTGGGCATGATGATGGGCGAATAAGGCGCAGGGGACCCGGGGCACTCGGGAGAAGGAGCAACCTTGGCCCAAGCTGGGTTGTCTTCAGGGATTTCAAGCAAGCCACCCCTCCATTAAAGCTTCAAAGCGGACCTCGGTAACCTGCTTGCCGTAGTTGTCCCCAACCCAGCTGATCCCCCTATTGAAAACTCACTCGTAAATAGGGCTACATGCCACCGCCTAAAGTTTGGCAAGTACAGCCTCGGCAGCAGCAGTCTTGTTTTGAGCTTGAGTTACAATCGCGTAGCTAGCATCCCAGGCCTGCTCTATAGTAGCTAGATCTACCTTCAGCTGGTCAATGGCAGTCAACGAGAGCTTAGCCTTGTTAAGCTCTTCCAAGTTGCTAATTTTCTTTTTGGCTCTATTCAGTTCAGTGGACTATTCCTCCATGTAGTCAAAAAAGATAGTGGCTCTCTAGAGGCTCTGTAGAGCAAAAACACAAAAAGCATAAAGTATCAAAAATGCAATTTTTGAATGCACCGAGGTCATGACTCTTTCCTGAACTTGCTGCATCATCAACAAATCCCTAATCGTGTCTAAAGTCTCCTTAGTGAGGGCAGTAACATCGTTCGGTAGTAAGACAACACGTGCAAGGGCCATGCTGGTGTCGCAATCCTGGGTAGAATCAGCCACTATCACTTACTTGCTGAGCTCACAAGCGAAGAACTCAGGCTTTCAGAGCTTAGTTGCCACATCCGAGCTCGTCTCCCCTGTCTTTTTCTTGATCCTCCTAGACATGCCCACTATGGCTCTTTCCCTTTCCGTTTGCCCAAAGAAAGAGGATATGATGGGCTTGGTTTAATTCCCAAGTTCGCCTCGGCCAACCCCACAATTGGAACAACAATTTGCGGAGGGACCTAGCTGATGGAGGGAGTTATTATGGCAGAAGGATTGGTAACCAGCGCAATTTTCTTCTTTAGGTTCTTGAACCTCACCATGTCAATGTCCTCCGAGCTCGTGCCTGAATCGTGAGCCTGCCTGAGAGAATGGACTATCTCAACTCCCCTTGCCGGTTGCAGAGGGCATGAGCAAAATTGTCAAAATGCTCGTTGTCTGAGCTCAAAATGAAGATTGACAGTACTAGGACCTCTGGATTGACGGCGGGAATCACCCGATCACGTTTTCAATTCAATAAGTGTTGGATGACGACTTCATCTCCCTCTTCCTCCTCGCTATCAAATGAATTCGCAGAAGTGTAGCTCGACGAGCTTGAGGTGGTGTCTTCTCCCTAACTTTGAACTCGAGGAAGGGCAGTGAGCGCTCAACTCGGCTCCTGACCTCTCTAGACTGAAGGTGTCACACCGTGAAGCCCCGCCTTTGATGCAAAAGGGAGGAAAACTGACCCAACCGAGCTGATCTCTCTTGTGCGTAATCATTTGCCGATTGATCGGCTCATACAAGAGGAGCTCGACTACCTCCTAAGATTCTTGCCGGTTGTTAGTAGCTCAGATAGCCTCCTTGCATTGGTTAGATCGGCGCTTGAACTTGTCGTTGAAATCTACAAATGCAATAGAAACAAATATCAGTAATGGCATAAGGAAAATTCACAAGGCACGAAGAATGCAAACTCGACAAAAGGAACACTTACTATTAAGTAAATGAGTGTTGAACCTCGGGAATGACTAGAGTCCGTTGTCCCCAGCTCGGAACTCCCAGGCACCCGAAACCCATACAAACTAGCCAAGGAATAGATCTTTGTCCAAGTTACTGGTGACCAACTTCATTTGAGGTTGGTCAAGACGCCTTCGGCCGTACTAAAGTGTAGACATGCAGCAGATTATCGGCATTGAAGGGTTTGTCCATTAGACGCATCAACGTGTCCACCGCAAGAATAGTTTAAACAAAGTTAATAGACACCTGCATAAAGATTAGGCGGCAGCACGCTATCACCTCCTTTAGCAACGAACTGATTGGGAATCAGAGTCGGGCCTGGTAGATCATCCAAATGCGGATCGGGATGCGGTACCCATTACCCTAAACGCAATTTGCAATCTCATTCAATCTAGGGCACTCTATTAGAACATTCATAGAGATACCATGTCAGGCCTTAAACCTTTCCATGGCCTCGTCATCTTGAATTAGCAGTTTGACTCGGTTCAACTCCATGTTCTGGAAAGAGAAGAAAGACAGTTAGAACGAGTTCAGCTAGCTAGTTGCGATGAGCATTTAGGAGCAGATTCAAACGATCTCGCCGTGAGCACTGAACTCAACCCCAACAAAACTACCTTTTCCTAAAGACAACTACTAGACCCTCCTATCGTCTCGAAATCGTAATGGCAACAACAGAGCCTAGGGGACAAAAACCTTAGACCATTGATTTTACAGGGCAACCCGAATTCGCTTTACCAATGGAAACAAGTCAAAGGCAACCCAGTTCACCACAGAAACGCTGAGTTCCAACAACGGCGGACAAGCCAAAATCAAAAAACCAAATACATGCAACTAGTAGTCAAAAGTTCAAAGCAAATCCTAGAATCCAAATGTGGAAGTACAGAAAAGAAATCAAGCACAAAGCATACTCATCGAAGAAAGGAAAAGAATATTAGAGGCTTACCAAAATTATGCTCGAAAGGAAATCAACATCGTGAAGACCAAAGATCAGTCACCGAAAATCGAAACGGTGGTCTGAAGGACTATTGGATGGTAGTAGTAGAAGGAGGGATACTCTTTCTCTCTCTAGAATACTCTCAAAGGTTCAGCAAACGGTAAAGGAATAAGGAAGGCCAAGGGATGCCAAAGAAGGAAGGCGAAAAGGCAGGAAAAAGCAAGAAAGTGTCTTAGTGGGCCCGTAAAGTTATGCGCTAACAAACGCCTCTCAAAAACCATAGGATACGATTACGTGGCAACCGCTCAGTCACACATCCACACCAAATAAGCCCAAGGGGCGGGTGGGGGACCTTGACGCCTGTACTCAAACGTGCTCACAGCCTAACTAAACTTGGACGCGTGACTCAAGCATTTATGGCGAAGTGACAGACTCGTACAGATTAAGGATAGCTAGCAAGCATCAACTTGCCCACCAAGTAATGGACTCAAAGAACAAATAGGTTCAGCTAACATGACCTTAGCAAGCGCCAACCCAACTCATACAAACTGAGGGACAATTGTAAGGGCACAAATCATTCAATAACAAACCTAGCATTGCTAGGGCAAGAGCCTTCGTCAAGCTATCGCTATAGAGGCAAGCTCGGTGGC
>BRYE01000003.1:13499512-13512012 GCA_030159115.1 Actinidia arguta var. hypoleuca
ATTCTGGGCTCCTATAACACTTATCAAATAGCCTTTATGTATTCATATGTTGTTGAGGGACTCATCGTACTCTGCTTCTATCTGTTTTTTGTGTGTTTGTTTTTGATAATTTAACATGTTAAGAGTAAAACATAATAAATATGAAAAGCCTAAATTTTTAAATTTGAGATTCTCCCTTGACCGCATATGAGTGGTACATTGATTCTATCTTTTCAATTTTTGATAAATTAACTTCTTAAGAGTAAAATATAATAATGTTTTCAAATTTACCTTTTAACAATTTAGATCTTCAATAAATATAATAAAGCTTATCATTCACGTAATGTGATTTTTATGCTAGAAACATTTGAAAAATAGTTATGTAGAAATTATGTTATAACTTGAAAATATAAAATGCTCTGTATATAATAGGTTGTTAACGAAAAAAAAAAAGAAAAAGAAATTGATAAGAGGATAAGATTTGGGTTTATCTTTTGCAGAGAGGTTTTAAGTGGATGTGCAACAGGTGTGGCGGGTATGAGTTAAGAGTCCCCCAATTTAAATCCTATCTGTTTCCATTCCAAGACAAACGATCCAAAATAGTACACGATAGTTTGAGTGCAATCACATTCACGCATCTACGAAGGTGAATAAATATTTTTCTCTTTATAATTAATTATAATAATAAAATAAATCTCATTTAAAGTATTTATCCCTTTTATTTTACCATATCAAAGGAAAAGGTAACATAGTTACACTCCATTAGTTTGGTTGTGATTATAGAGTAGCTCTCTATTTTTTTATTTTTTTTGTATTTATTATTTTTTTGTTACACTTTTAATTTTTTTTGTTTGCATGAGAAGAGGAATCAATAAAATAAAAAAATAAAAATTCTTTTTTTTTTTTAAAAAAAAAAGACCAATTAGCAATAATTAAACAAAATATGCATATCCCAACCAATATTCTGTTTAATTTTTTTTTTTATAGAAAACAAAGCAAAAAAGAGTTTTCTCTTATTGTCGGCGGCAACTATGCTTGATAAGCTTCAACAGTACTTGATAAGCTTTTCAATATACAAGATTTTTAATGTCTTCAATAGATGAGACTTCAAGACATGATCCTAAGAGAGATTAATGCATGATATGATCTGCACACTAAGTAGAATCATTAGATCATTAATACAATATTTTGTTATCATGAAAATCAATGTATGGAGTCAACAATACATACACTCTCTCTATATTTTTGATCATCGATCGTTGGAGAGCCGTTTTCTGAAAACAGTTCCGACGGCCGATCTTACTGTTTCAGTGTTACAGCTAGGGCATTACTGGACGACGGGTTGAAGCCACCAACGCAACTGTAGAACGGTCATGAGTGTCTATTTTTGATTTCCTTCCTCTCATCCCTCAAACATATACACCCCACAATTAGTGATTCAAAGAAAACCTTACTTCATCATGTGTATAAAACGGTTTGATAATCTTATATAGCAGTACAAATTATTTTATTATCAAGATGCCTTGATAATCCCTAAAAACCTTCCTTATAGTTGTCATCAAAAAATATAATCATCATCATTCACACAACACGAATGATCATAAGCTTATGTGACAGGCCTCATCATGGGTTTGAGCGCCCAAGCAAGCTCATGATTAAACAAATAAATTTAAGCAACCCTAATTATATATCACCCCGTATCTTTGAATGATTATATGAATAGTGAAATATAGGATGAAGTTTTTAATAGAGCGACCATATACAAATAGAAAAAGTATAAAAAAATAAATATGGTACAACATAGTTATGGACTTATCATTTAAATATAAAGAATTATTATAATATTTTAAAATTACAATACCGTCATTGTCATTGTCACATCATTTTAGTAAGATTTTTTTTATAAAAAATCTATTAAAATAACATTTTAATATTTAATATGGGAGGTGATAATAACATTTTCATTCACATGGTCCCCATAAGGAACACTTTAGTCATCTACCCACAAAAACTATTAAATTAGGATGCAAGTCCCCACATCTTTCATTTTAATAAGATTTAATAATATTTTGGTGAGAGAATCACACATTATTTTGTGCCCTGTCCCAGCTTTTAGTTCACTTAAGCTGTACAAATCCATAACGAACATTCTTAAATCTTGTTTATTGTTGCTAAATCAAGATGTTCTTGAAAAATATATCATGTCCTTTTTTTAATGGAATAATTTAACCCTTTCATGATCCATCGAACAAAAGGACGAGTCTTAATAGTTGAATGTATTAGGAGGATTATAGGTAGGTTACCTGTTTTCAGACACATTAGAAACCCCATGATTTGTGGGATTTGGACATAAATCTACTTTGCATAGGAAGCCTAATTAGATCAATTATCATGTTAATTAACACCTGACCCTGTATGGCTTCTTAGCATTTATAGGGATGTGTGTTGAGAAGCTCTTCATTAGCCTAATCAATATATTAATTAATTACTTGACAAGGATGTAGGAAGTGTGTGTGTGTGTGTGTGTGTGTGTGTGTTTGTGTTGATGCTGCCACATGGGCTAACTGAGCAAGAGTCCAATGAAGTAATTTGAATGGTTTATTTTATAAGTTTTTCGAAATTTTACTTCTTGTCTATTTCTTTTTTAAGAGAAATGTGATTGGATCATATAGTTACCGGTGTTCAACCAATCTGATTCTCTTATTTGATCCTCTCAATGAGACCAATAAAATGAATAGTTTTCAATACACTATTGGACCTTTGGTGGACCTAATATCGCACAGACAAACACTAGGCAACAACACGCACCTCACACTCTAAGGATGCAATTCATTCTACTGCTTAATAACCACATTTATTCTATGAAAAATCCATAGTAGGTAATTACTTACCAAATAGTCTATTTTGAGTAATTATCAACCTACCAAACTTAATATAAAACTTAAATAGAGAAACTAACAATAACAATTTTTCAAAGCAAAAAATAATAAATTATCAATATAATTTTTATATTGAGAAATAATCAACTTCTAAGTTATCGTATGGACAAGATTATCACTACACAAGATAACGAATAACAAATTATCAATTAAACAAGATTTTTTTTTAAATATTTACTTCACAAGATTAATAAGAGAAGTTATTAAATATTTACTTAATGCAAATTGATATAAATATATCAATTTCAATTGGACCAAAAATATTGATAAAATATCAAATCACAACTCCACGTGATAAACAAGAGAAATTCTTGCAAATTGAGAAAATACCACGTCTAATGCAATTAATTCACACATACTAAAAAATAATCAATTTCTAAATTGACTAGAGAATTTTTTTGAATACAAGTCCGGATCCTCTCTCCTAATTTATGTGTATATAAGTTACTATAATTATGATGGACCCAAAAATACCCAAGAAAATTTTTGTCATTTGAGCACATGTCCTAATTATATACATAAAATTTTAAAAACAATTTTAGATCTATCTAAAATACAAAGACAAGGTAAGAGTGAGACCTTAATTTCAAATCATCAATTGTATGGGATATAATTTTGACCTTGAAGTGGGATGCTCTTCATATGGTAGGATATCAACCACAATGTACAACATGTGTAACACATTCAGTAACAGGACTTATCCCTCTTTAAATGGTGTAATTTAGGCCTTGTTTGGCACTAGCTAGCTTTTCACCATTTCTAAGTGGCTTGTCGTTATTTGTTTATTTTCCATTAATATTCAATTTTCTCCTTTTATGATCTTCTAAAAATTAGAAAATAATTGGCAGAGATATAATAGTTTTGAACCATGAATCCAAACCAAATTCTACGGCTTGGTTTGTTTTGGTCAGTGAATTGGTTTGAAATTTCATTAAATCGTCAGGAATAGTTTGCTTTGTGATTTTTTTTTAAAACTGCACTCATTCGAACCGTGAATACCCCTAGTTTTATTGTTTGGTCTGATTTAGTTTCATTGGCCCAACAATTTATTTTGATTTAAAATTTTCTTGTACTATTAAAAATGATTTAATTTATAATTTTCTCTAAAATTACACCTGTTGTGGTAAAAATCTGGGCGAGCAACCGACAATCAGAATTGCTCATCGGTCTTGGTGCTGGACCTCGGCATAAACTTGGGCAACCTGCGCAGCAATAAACAAACGTGATCAGCTGAGGTGAGGCCGCTCAAAATTCTTTCGGCGTATGAATCAGACTAAGGCAAATAAGAGGTAGTTAATGGCAATATGAGAGAACATAATAGTAAAAGTGCTTGTGGTGCTTGTGTTGAGCGTACCTTTTTATTATGAGGAAACGACCTTTATATAGGTGCAGGCGGGAGATCCGTGTGATGAAAATCATGAGAGATTTTTGGATAGCCATGTTTGGAAAGTATATCCCTTTAAATTTAGGAGAGGTCATAGGCGATTGTCATACAAAGAGCAACCCGCAATTATAGGAACTGTGATAGAAATGTTCTCCAGTAGAGGCGGGATTCTTGTGGAGGCGAATTTCGATCAAGTGGAGCGACCAAGAAAGACTCTAGGGTAGGAATCCTTTTGGATATAGAACTTTATTAGAGATGGTCTTTGAAATGGCATTGTGGATGTCCTCGCCTAAAGGCGAGATAGAGAAAGGCTTATCCATATATTGGCGAAATGATCCTTTGGCGATAACACTATGGCCGACCAAGGCTATATCGGTATTTTCGGAGACGTGTCCTGCTCATTATAAAGGGGTGTTTATTTTACCCACATCAGTAGCCCTACTCGGGATGCCGAGATGAGACGAGAGATCCACGAGTAATTGGCAATATAATTGACGAGATAATTGCTAAGTGGTTAGGTGGCCATGTAGCGACGAGATGTGGTTAACAAACCGCCACATGGATGGGGGCATCAAATATTGGGGTGATGTCATGGACAGAATAACGGCGCATTAATGATACTTTTGGCAGGATTAACGAAATGTTAAGAGACGCTTTTGGTGGGAAAGGCGTTTGAGCTCGAGAGTCAAAGCGTTGCGTGATTTGGGATGTTGGAGCATTTAAATCTCAGCCCTCAGTATTACCTATATATAAAGGAGTTCACCCCCTTCATACACACTTTTACGCTTGCCTTTATCGAATTGCTACTCTCGTTCCAATTTTCTCCTCGCCCATATATGTGGTTGTCTCCTTGCTTGAAGCTCAGCAAGTGTCTTTAACCCACCTTAGCTTTCACTTTTATAGTTTATGTCCCATAGGCCCGAGGTATTTCATTTAGAAGACTTAAAGGATTCTTTGCCCTCTTGGGTGTCTGACCATTTAGGAGAAGGATCATCATATATAACAAACGAAGTGAATTTATCCCCTGAATCACCTATGGAGGATCCCTCAATCCCAGAGGTCAACCCTCTGATCGCCATTCATCTCTCAGTGGAGAAGGAAACCAATATTATGACCCCCGAGAAATTGACTCTACTTAGGGAATCTTTTTCTTTACTCCAAAGCGTACAAATTAGGATTCCTGAGGAGGGGGAGACTATAACTTCAACCCGTTCAGGTGAGGTGGCCTTTTATGAGGTTGCTTTCCCCGCGGGCCTCAGATTTTATATTCACCCCTAATTAGATTAATTTTATTATTTTACAACATATGCCCTGCTCAGCTCGTCCTTAACCCGTGGCGAAGTGTTGTTTGCGCAATGGCGCTGTGGCGAGTATATAAATATGACATGACCCTATTTGAGTTCAAGAACCTGTTTAGCCTGAATACCAACCCTAAATCGGACCAAAATTGGTTAAATTTTAAGGCGAGGTACAAAAAGACTCTCCTCGGAGGGTACCCCAGTAATGTCAAGGGGTGAAAAAGCAAATTCTTTTTTGTCTCAGGAACTGGATGGGAGTTTCGGAAGGTTAATCTTGGGAAGGTGGTAGCCCAAGGGTCCCGACGTCGTGGGGCATTCCAGGTCGTTTTGAGTTGTTATTATAGTTCACTTTCCTAAAGTGTTTCAATAATTAACACTTGGGACTTTATTTTTAGATAAGCGTTGCAATGATCTACCCAAGCTATATGGAGACCAGCCAAAAGTTTTTGACGAGATTTTCAGCTCGGTGGAGAAGCATGGGCGCTACTCAGTCCCTGTCCTCTTGAAGTCCAAATCTTTTCGTTGAGTTTTTGGTTCCTTAGTACCCATGGCTCCCGAGAATCAAGGCAAGGAACGGACTGGAGATGGAGCACCGAGCTCGTTGGGCGATGCGGGTGAGTCCCGCCCTTCCCATGGTGAACACATTCAGCGAGACAACAGTTCCCGAGATAACTCTGTAGAATACCTAGGAACTCTTAGGAAGGAGCTAAAGAGGATTTTACCTCATATTCCTGATTTGACCTCACTAAGGTGGTCAGGGGGAAAATTCGTGATCCCAATTTAGAATTTTTACCAAATGTTTCGAGCTCAAGCTTGGACTCTATAGGGGAATCCTGATCAGATTCTGGACTACCTCCCGAATTTAAATCGGATGGTATTGTCTCTTGTCTATTCTAAGTGTTTGAATTTCCATATCTAACACTGGTATTATTTTGCAGCTATATCAAAAAGAATTAGTCTCAAAAAGCTCGGCGAGAAGGTTGAGAAATTCAAAAGTGGGGGTTCGATAGCGGCACCTTCCTTAGCTAAGGGTGTGGTTATTGGAGAGAAATGCCCAAGAAAAAGCCCTTTCGGTTTGCCTAGCAAAAAGGGAAAGGCGACCGACAACCCTAAGGGGAAGGAGGTGGCCTCCGCGCCCAAACCAAAGAGAAAGGCGACCAAGGCCGGCGACGCAACGTGCTCGGGAGCCCCCCTTTTTCAAAGTGCGGGGAAGGAAGTTCGCCCAATCTAGGCACTATTCTCGGATCTGGGGCCTCCATTATGGGCAACCCGCCAAACTATTGTGGTAAAAATCTGGGTGAGCAATCAACAGTCAGAATTGCTCCTCGGCCTTGGCGTTGGACCTTGGCATAAACTTGGGCGACCTGCGCAGCAATGAACAAACGTGATCGGCTGGGGTGAGGCCGCTCAAAACCCTTCAAGCGTATGAATCAGACCAAGGCGAATAGAAGGTAGTCAATGGCAATATGAGAACACAATAGTAAAAGTGCTTGTGGTGCCTGTGTTGAGCGTACCTTTTAGTTATGGGGGAGCAACCTTTATGTAGGTGGAGGTGGGAGATCCGTGTGAGGATAATCAGGAGAGATTTTCGGATAGCCATGTTTGAGAAGCATATCCCTTAAATTTAGGAAAGATCATAGGCGATTGCCATACGGAAAGCAACACGTAACTATAGGAACCGTGATAGAAACGTTCTCCAATAGAGGCGGGGTTCTCGTGGAAGCAGATTCCGATCAAGTGGAGCGACCAAGAAGGACTTTGGGGTAGGAATCCTTGAGGATATAGAACTCTATTGGAGATGGTCTCTGATATGGCGATGTGGATGTCATCGTCTAAAGGTGAGCTGGAGAAAAGCTTATCCATATATTGGCGAAATGATCATTTGGCGATAACACTATGGGCGATCAAGGCTATATCGGTATTTTCGATGACGTGCCCTGCTCATTATAAAGGGGTAGTTATTTTACCCACATCAACACCCATCTGAACAGTGCATCCCTGATCCACAAACTTGGCTTCATTGGACCACAATGCCTACTGCGGGGCCCTATTTCTATTTCTGTGTTTATGAATTATATCTTTTTGCATGTTATAAGGTTGAAATTGGACCACACTATCTAATGAATCTTATGATTAGTCCGTCCTGTTTATCCTTCAGAAAATGGGACCAAAAACCATTCATTCACATTGAATCTAATTTATAGCACAAGTTGGTGATTTTGAACCTCTTAATTATTTATTTACTTACCAACTTATGATTTTTAAAAAAATGATTTCTTGGTGGTACTCATGTGGCAGTAGTACGATCATGATCATTCGAGTGGCCAGATAGTGATTGAATAAACAGATCAGTCATGTTCTTGCTTGATCAAATGAACAACACATGGGAAAATGAACCACCTTAATAATTGCTCAAATCAATGTGTTTTTCCTCCAAACGTCCATCATCATGAACAATTCCATCCAAAGATGAGTCAATTTTCAAACTTACAACTCAACTTTTTTTTTTTGAAAATGACTAAATTCAACCACCCTTTTCTTGGAATGGATTCTTGATTTTGGTAAGAAAAAAGTATAAGGAAATGGTACATAAGTGAGTTTTTAATTTCAATTTCCTGATCCATTCAAAAAGAAGAAAGATTTATATATTAATGTATGGAGGAGGTCTTTTTCCAAGAGAAAAGGACAAAAAAAAGACCTGTGAGGACTGATTTATTTATTTATTATTAAAGTGAATTTTATAAAGAAGATTTTTCAAAACGGAACTCTTTCAATTTAAAAAATAATAAAGAACTAATAAATTTTAAAGTTTCTTCTTAAATTTCTCTTATCAAATTATTTTAGTGCATCCCCCTCCGAAAACCAAAGCTTTATTACTGTTTAATCATAATTTTTAGTTTTATAGATTCACCTCTCCAAGAATAATAAAAAAATATAAAATTTGATCTAATTTGAACATAATATTCCTTGAAGACTCAAAAAATTCATTTAATTCTCGCTCAAACATAAGATTGTCTTTATCTGATTTTTTAAAATTTGATCTATTTTTTTAAGGAAGTACTGATTTTTACACTTATGTACTTTTTTGTGTTTTTATCATAAAATATTACAAGCAACCTTGGAATTTCGTAAAAAAAGCTTAAAATTATTTCGTTTATATGAAATGATAGCTTTGTAAATTTACATGCTAAAAGAAATAATATAAGACCGTATCTTAATTTTTATATATACAGATTTTACTATAGAATAAAAAGATATTAAGAAATTAATTTTTACTAAATGGAGTAAGAAATCAATAGACAATACAAAATTTAGGAAACTGACATTGAAATCGGAACGAAAGGTATCGGACGAAAGCAAGTCAGGAAGCTTGGTCAAGCACGGGAAACGAGGTCTGTCGCTACACGTGTGTATTCCTGACGCCGCAGACAATCTTAGTGTGCCCATGTTACAGAGAGTGAGGATAGTATTAGGGAATAAATTTAAGAGGTGAATAAATTTTGGAGGGAATAATTTTTAATTTTGTTTGGATATTTTTTAAAATGAGTGAATAAAAGTGTGAGATAAGAAATAAAATATCTATAAAAAAATAAAATATAAAATATCTAAATTATATATATATATATATATATATATATATATATATATATATATATATATAAACATATATAAATATCTAATATAAAGACATTTATACATAATATATATATTTTTTTCTATCTCTCACCCTTATCTTATCTGATAACTTTTAGTTAGAGTGAGGGCCACCTAAAAATTATCTGTTTCTATTCGCCTGGAAAAAAAGTTATCGGATAGAGGTAGAAAGATGGGGGAAAAAATTATTTCCTACCCTTATCCTCTAGCGAAACAGCCTCTTAGGTCTTTTTTTTCACACGAATAACCATCTATTTTTTTCTGGTGCACGTGTGCCAGCAATAGATAAGACAACCGTCCATTTAACGAGTAAATATTTCGTTCAACTTTTATGTCATGTGACGTGAAGTTGATGAAGTGATCTCATCAATTAATAATAATTTTATAAATAAATAGAAATTTTTTTAATTGATGAATGTAATTATCTTTTTTTAAAAAAATAATAATTACATTTTAAAATTAATATAAACATGATAATTTATAATTAGATTGTGATAACACGTGAAAACGATAATGTGATAATAATATTTTTTTTCTCCACTTAACCACCCCACATTTTAACGAATACTTATTCATGTTTTTTTTTTACCCATTTTATTATATTTTTATAAATATTAATATAGTTTTATTTGTCCCTTTTAGGGAATGCATTTTTTTATTACTTTTTTCAATTTTCTTAATTCAACTTTCAATATATACTAGTTTTCATGTGTGGAGTTGAACTTTTTCATATGCGATTCTTTATTTTTTTTACAACGTAATGAAAGTTTGCTCAATATCCAATGTAGTTATTGTTTATTTAAAAAAAAATATATTATTGTATTTAATTTATTGAAACTTGAATGTTTAATCTCATTATTTGAATATAAGATGGGAAGGGGAAAAAAAAATAAAAGAAATGCTATATTTTTATAAAAAGTGGATAATATTTTTGGACAAATAATAAAAAAATAGTGGACTATTAAAAGGAGATGGAGGGAGTATCTATATACTATTACTATTAAAAGGTTTACCTCATTTGTTAATGAGGTGTAAAAGCAATTCTAAGTCACTCACAGTGTCACACTTTTTTGTTCTAAAAATATTCTTATATATTATGTAAGTTTTTAAAACAAAATTTTTGGTAATCGCTTTAGGGCTATAATAACTGTAAGATAAATAAAAAATAAAAAAATAAATCAATTTATGTTCAAGAATTAATTCTTTTTAAATATTTTATTATTGTATACACATCGCGTGGGCATTTATAACTAATATATATATATATATATATATATATATATATATATATACACACACACACACACACTTATACTCAGTCTACCAATACTAGCTCAACTTTAAATTAATTTAGGAACTTTGATTTACGAGTTTTTCAACATTTAGTGAACATTTTAACTGTTCGATTGCGATTTTATACTGTTTTGATTTCATCTTGATGAGAATAATATGAAAGTATAAAAATTTTGATCAACTTCTAAAACAAAATACTAAAGAAAAAATATTTCATTTTCACTGGAAAAATAAAAACTCCATTGGAAAAAAATATTTGTCCTCTTATAAAATTATGTTTTTAGTTGGCACGTGTATTTGTCCTTTCCTTAAGGCTGCTATGATTTGTGAATCCCATGATTTAAATTTTTTTTTTAGCTAATTTGATGCTAATTAACATGCACCCAAAACATTGGAAGCCTTCTCATTGGAAATAGAGATTTAGAAAGATAATATTGTTTTAGCCTTCTCATTTCGTACAAGGAACGAAATGATTAAATGGAAAGGTAGTTTTATATAAAAAAGAAAAAAAAATGAATATTTTTAAATAATAGGGGAGTGTGAAAATCATAATTCTCTAAAAATATTCCGTTCTTGTCTCTATTTATGTAAATTACAAAGAAATCCTTGCATTATGTGAAAAAACACGTCTAAATGTTCAATGGAAGAACAGTTTTGTAACTTTATATATTTGTGGGGTTCTAGTTTGTTGAGTAAGAGGATCAAAAACTGAGGATAAATGTCTGCGGAGGTTCTACGGCTGCGTAGGTAGTTTCAACCTTCCGTCCGGTTAACCAGCAGTGCCTTACCTATAAGCACAGGAACAATAAGACCTGCTGCCGGAGTTGTTTCCGAGAAACGACCCTCCGACGGTCAAATTAGATGCCCAAAAATGTAGAGAGAAAAAATGTATGTATGCTTAGATATCAGGTTGCACGTACCTCTATAAGAACAACAGTGTTCTCTTTTATTTCTTAGCTTAGCGCGTGGCTTGATACGCCAGCTATTTGGTCACTTGACAGACTAAAGCTCAACGCGTGCTTGTACATGCCGACTGTTGTGTGACTTGTAGCTCACGATCAACTTCCAGGTTCTCCACCTAGCATGGGGGCTGTTAGAAGGAACTCTGACGTGCAAGTCACTTTTTGTCCCCTTGATATCTCTCAGCAATATTGCCGGTCGTTGTCTCTCGCCCGAGCTTCCAGCGCAGTTATTGTTCCAAACTCGTTGAGTTGCGGCACCTCGGATGCAAAGAAGGCCTTGGCTCAGATGGTATGTCTTCAGTAGTGACTGCTCCGAGCTCCGGCGCAAAAGACCTACGAGCTCGCTCTATAACAAGGGCTCGATGTAGACCTCCGCCCTAGTAAGGCCAGTGCCCAATGGTGTCTGCACCGAGCTCTGACCCAAGGGACCACCATGCTTGCTTCCTAATGGTAACTCAGCGAAGGCTCCTGCCCTAGAAAGGCCAGATTACGTCGTTGTATAATTGGTCCCCTTACAGTTGTCCCTCAGTTCTCATGAGCTGGATGTGTTTGCTCATTGGGAGTTGCTTGGTGGTGAAACCGGTGCATGCTAGCTATCCTTCCCTTGTTTGAGTCTGTCATTCTGCCATAAATTTTGGAGACATGCGTCTCAGTTTGGTTAGACTGCGGGCACATTCGAGCTCATGCGCCAAAGTCCTTCACTCGCCCCAAGGGCTCATTTGGTGTGGACGCGCGACGAGTGGTTGCCACGTGCATGTGTGCCTTGGGTTCCGAGAGGCAGTTACTAGCGCGTAGCTCCACGTGCCCACTAAGACACATTTTGACTTTTTTTTTGCCTTTTCACCTTCCTTATTCGGCATTTGTTTGGCTACCAATTTTCACCACTATGCTCCAAACTTTTAAGAGCGTTCTAGAGAGAGAAATATCATCCATGCCTTCACTTCTACTGTCCGATAGTTCTTCCGACCACCGTTTCGGCTTTTGGCAATTG
>BRYE01000003.1:13524512-13532012 GCA_030159115.1 Actinidia arguta var. hypoleuca
TCTATAAGAACAATAGTATTCTCTTTTATTCCTTAGCTCAGCGCGTGGCTTGACGCGCTAGCTGTTTGGTCACTCGACAGACTGAAGCTCGAAGCGTGCTTGTACGTGCTGACTGCTGTGTCAATGAGTAGGCGACTGACCCACCCATACCCCTATAGCGTAGCTTGTAGCTCATGATCAACTGCTAGTGTTTTCATCCGGGCGTGGGGGCTGTCAGAAGGAACTCTGACATGCAAGTCACTTTCTATCCTCTGATATCCCTCGAGAATATCGTCAGCTATTGTCTTTCGCCCAAGCTTCCAACGCAGTTATTGCTCCAAACTCGCTGAGTTGCGGCACCTCGGATGTAACAAAGGCCTTGGCTTGGACGGTCAATAGTGACTGCTTCGAGCTCAGGCGCAAAGGACCTACGAGCTCGCTTTATAACAAAGGCTGGACGTAGACCTCTGTCCTAGCAAGGCCAGTGCCCAACGATGTCTGCACCGAGCTCCGGCGTAGGGGACCACCGAGCTTGCTTCCTAGCGGTAGCTCGGTTGAGGTCCTTGCCCCAGCAAGGTCAGATTACGTTGTTGTATAATTTGTCCCTTTACAATATTCATAAAAGCTGAAAATAGAGTATTTTTAAATGAAGTGAGAGTGTGAAAAGCAGTACTTGCTTGAGAAAAAGAGATAAAAAAAGAAAAGAAAAGAAAAGAAACACTATTGCCGCAAAAATAAAGAAAAAATAGTTACTGTTCTTTAATCTTTTCATTTGGAAATATTAGTCCTTTCTTGCTCATTAGGTTGCAAAAAAGAGTGGACAAATGAACCTCATGTGAGTAGGTATATTAGGTTACATTTATTATCAACTTTTTATTTTCTTTTGCACTTTTTTGAACACTTTCGTTTTGTTCCATTCGTGTTATTTCCCCTTCAACTGTATTTGTTTTGCCCAAAACTCGCATCTAAACTTCAAAAGTGATGAACCAACAAGGCAAATATAAAAGTATGTAGCTTTGCAAGCCATCTCGAGAAGGGACAACATCCACACCAGCCTCACTAAAATTGAGCAAAATCCTAACTAAAAATTCACGTCTTTATTTTTAGTTATTTTTTTTGAACTAAATCAGTTACTCTATTAGTGAAAAAAAAAGGAGTAGAGAGCCAATGAATAGTTTGTAGTCATTTTTTATTGGGAACTGTAATAAAGTTAAATTTGTAAATTGTTTTGACTCGTCTGATGTACACATCTCTTATGGCTGAACTTGGCGACAAATGCACAAGATAAATTTTACCCAACAAACACAGTTGCGCGAATCACTGCGACAAAGTGCCAACAAAATCAAAGATTCACACTATTAAACAGAGGCCTATAAACATCTTGGCAAATTTTATTATTGGTTCTTGCATATTGCTAAAAGCTTCACTTTGGTCTCTAGGATTATAATTTGAACAATTAATACACTATAGTTTCGATCTAATTTTTATGTAGTCCCTTCTTCAATGATTGCTAACAATTTGGACAGAAAAATAGTATCATGTGGACATTTTTAGGGACTAAAGTGAAACTTTGATCAAACTATAAGGACTATTAATTATAAGATTATCTTCTAAAAAGGGTCATATGAGTTTCACGTGCTCATTTTATGCCCAAATACTTAATGGGTATTGATGGAAAGACTATATTGGAATCAGATTAAAATAATAGGATCTTAAATGTTTAAATTAAAATTTCAAGGACCAAAGTGAAACTTTGGTCAAGTTACAAGGATGAAAGGTGAAATTTACCTTATATAATTGAGAAGGAATTGACATTGTGAATGATTGGTGTTGGAGATAATGCAATACAATGATGGATATGAAAATTAGAAGCTAAGTATGATTAGCACTGAAGAAACAAGTTAAGGAAAGAGATTATTGTTGTTGTGTCGATGTAGGGAAGGTGGGTATCTTATTCTCTCTCTCTCTCTCTCTCTCTCTCCCACTTGTGCTTTTGGTTGAGATGATGGGGGGGTTGTAGTCCACTTTGCCACCGTGTGTGGCCACCGCTTTCTTGCTTTCAGGCGACAATTTCCCGACAACATCACCAATTTGCCCTCACCCCTTTTTCATTTTTTCTTTGGAGTACCTCTATATATCAGAAAATAATAATATTTTGAAAAGTTGTTCGTTCCCTTCGTTTTGGTCTGATTTTGGAAAAAAACCGAAAAAAATATAAATTATCATCAAATGATAGAAAAAGTTCATTGAAAATAAAAAATTAAAAAAAATCAAAGCAACTAAAAAATATATAAAAAATAATCAAACAGAGTATAAGTTTTTGAGGCAATTATTAATCTAACTTAATATTAGAGTTCGGTTGGGGGAGGTATTTCAATCTTTCAAGTCTTGTTGTTTACATTTGTTTGCAGTTTGCTTTCTACTTCCTTGGATGGTGAATGTTTACATAGGCTCGTGTCATACTGACTACAAGTGATCGGGAAGGGTGTTGGATTGCTTACTTGGACAAATTCTGTATCAACTTAAAAGTTTTGGAGCAATTGGTGATTTAACAATACCATTGCAATCCCGCATATTTAATTCTCAAATAGAGCATAGATTGAATTATAAAGCAGGTATAGTTTGCTGTTGAGCATGGTACTGACTTTGTAATAATAGATGTTGTCTCACTATCCAAGGTTCCATACATAACACACATTCATGATGCATAATAGTTCTATTTTTTCCCAATTTCTCTCTTTATTTGTCTTAATACTAAAAATGCACCAACATTATTTATCCTATAACATTATATATGTTCCACTATTGGCCCAATCAAACGGAGACTAACTTTCATCATAATGATCTTCTTGATTACAGCTCATGATGCAATAAATCATAGAGGATGAGATGCAGTGTGGGCTCCATTTATTTGGAGTATGTGTTACAATACAATCCTCAGATCAGTTACATGTTGGGTTCCATTATGGTGAGAATCTGGACTCATGTAGAAATTATATACGAATAACTAGAATAGAATTTGAGGAATCCCAAAAAAAAAGGTTAGGAATGATAATGAAAAGGCAACAAAATATTTGTTATAAAATTGTTGGGAAAAAAAAAATCTGGAATCTAAAATTTGATCATGCTTTTCCATATAGCTTTTAAGATTCACGAGTTCAAAACACAACAATAATCGTCTTGTGAATCTCACGTATTATACTCGTTATAAACACACGTTTATCTAAGTCTCATCTCTAAATGCAAGAAAACTAATATTATTATGTAATTTATAGAGAGCGTTGGGGCCCTAAAACAAACTTTTATATGGGTTCGTCTCTAAATACAAGTACCCATATTATTATGGGGGTATTATGTTGTAGCAATAAAAATTACAACTTTTATAACGAATGATTATGCTTAAAAATATGAGAAATACTACAGTCACCACATTTGTTACCGAATGCACCAAAACGATATTGTTTTGAATTTAAAAAAAAAAATCGGTTCACTGATGGGTCACTATCTTGTAGCCTTTAATTTATGCCCAAAATCACCTCTAACCTAGTTTTGAAAAATTAGTTTTCAGCTTCTGAAAACTCATTTAAAATCTGTTTTTATATTTTTAAAAGTTTTGACAAATACTCAAAAACTATTTTTAAAAAAAAATAAAATATAAAGTTTGCTCGAGAAGTTTACTACATTTTATAGGCATTGGGCCTAAGATGGGGGTAATTTTCTCTTTGAAGGGCAAGCAATTAAAGCACATGAATGGTCCCAAATCACTATTTAGGCACTGATTCCAAAAAGCCTAGTCCTCATCAGGATGGCTCATTGTACCTTTGCCTATATATGCCAAAAGTGTATTGCTGCAATGTTTTATGCCTACACTGCTAGATCAGTTAGAGCTACATTAAATTTGGTAAGTAACACCTTATGCAATGTATGGACATGCCAGTTCTGGTCCAGAAGCTATGCGTGAATCAATCATTGAAAGGGTCTATTACTCTTTACTTCCAAATTTCAATTGTGTCAATCAAAACTTTTATACTTGAGAAATCAAGTATCAATATATCTCTTCCGTTCAACTAAGGACAACAGTCAAAAATTATAAAACTCACTTCCATTTTTTATCGCGCAAAACCTAATGGTTGTAGCAATGCCAGCTTGTGAAAGATTCTAATTGGAATATGTATTTTCTACCAAGACCCGTTTTTTAAATATTTGTCGTTTAATAAAAGTTCAAATGGGCTCTTTTCGTTACTTAAATTAGCATAAAATGGATGCAAGAAACACATTAACACTTGACCTAAAATGTAAGAGGTTAACTGACACAATTAGAAAAAGTGAATCGTATAAAGTGAAAATGATGTGAAATTATGACGTGCAAAAGTATAACTTAACCAAAAATTAAAGTACCTTCCACGAAATGTACAATAGTGGGACGATCATTTAATCACTCGAATAATCCAAATCATTTTAATGGAAGAAAAACAACAAGAAGGCTGTGTGAAAAAAATTAGAAAGCAAAGAGATCATTTACCAACTCAGTTAATAAGCTTGTAGCCCAATAGTTAAATTCATCATATAAATAAATAAATTTAGACCATTCGATCTATTAACGTTCTTCTGTACTTTTTTTTTCCTCCACCAAATAAATAATTCAAAAGAAAAACACGAGAATGCATGCAAATTTTATCAAACTACCACATTGATTGGCAAATTGTAAAGGTTGATATTTTTGTTAATATAAATAATCTAATTTATTCAATATTTATTTCAATTTATTTAATTTGCTCAGATATGCTTTTTGGCAATAGTCTTGATCCTACATCACATATATTATCAAAACATTGTGATTAGATGTGGGCTTCGTACCTTCTAATGGGCCGTGGGCTGTCTTTTGGTGGGCCAGACTGTTGAGCATGTTAAGCAGCTTGCAGTAGAAACGTTGGGCCCTGCCTATCAAGATTATTTTTTAAAGTTGGATCCACCCACTATCAAATACAAATTACTTATAAAACATTTGAAACCAGCATAAACCCAAACAACAACAACAACTTTTTTTAATATGAGATGAAACACTAACAAATCGATGGTGCCCAAGCCTTGATTTTCGTGGGCCTATACCCAACCCAAAACGCGATTGTGGGTGGGCTTTTGATGGGTCCTTTGCCAATTTGCATACTCATAATTGTACTATGTAAGTGCAATTATGTTCATTCGTCTAAAACAGTAGTTGAATATTACTCATTAAATTTAGAGTGGGTTTATTTAAAGCAACCCTATTTTAACCAATCACATGATGACTAATGTTTATCTCACCTTATACATAATTTTACCTTTTCTTATCGGACCACCACGAATCACGTTGTTTAAGACAAATTAAATATTGATTATTTCTCCTCTCATTACAGAGGAGCTTTCTTGAGTTGTATTCAATACAATTCCCTTAATATTTTTTCCTAATTGATCAAAAAAGTTTTTTTTTCTCCTTCTTTTTCCCCGATCAATAAACGAAAACAGGTAACGGAAAGTTTCAAAATAAAATAATAAGACTTACGTGAACTCATACATCACGTCCGGTGAAAGCTCTTTAACCAGTACACCTACGCATTCGTCTCTTTCTTTGTATAGACTCACAACTTCACCAAAACAATTTAGGTAAAGAGGATGTAGTGTGGGGGGGTGGGTCAATTTCCAAAGGCATTTTGGCAGATATGGACACTTAACAAATACAAATTGGGTGTATGTCAATAAGTGTGTGGGGGTCATAAGTGGAAAGAAATAGTATATTGCACCAATCAATTTTCAGGCAAAAGATACACAAATAGGATGCGATTCGCACTTAGAAAAAGTTAAAACAATAAAATCAGTGTTTTTAGTTGTTTTTTGCAAACAAAATAGAAAATGCGCACCTTCAAAGGTAGAGGGAAACATGCCTAAAACAAGATGAAATTAAAAAAAAAAAAAAACTCTCACAATTTTGGAAATTTTGCAAGGACATTGGTGCACTAAGATTAGTAAAATTTCACTTGACAAATAAAAATTGGTATAGAAGCATCTTTGTTTTCGAATTTATTTGGAAAAATGACTTATTATTTTTTTTGTTAAAAAGTCAAATTAAAATCAGCCAATTATGTTTCAGATTAAAAAAATTAAGTTATTTCTTCTACGCCAAAATTTGTTTGCATATTTAGTTTTTTATATTGAATTACTACTATTTTCCTCATGTGACAGATGTTTTTGTACTCTATTTTTGTCAAAGGTGAATTTCTTAAAACAAATGCAGCTTTGTCATATTATCTAATCATTAATACTCATGTGTAGTGAGTTAAAGATGATTGAATAAGCTGTTTAATGAGTTCAAAAATTCATAAAATTATAAATCAAACAAGACGGGTAGTTATATTTTCACATATAAACCAAAAAAAAAATATCAATAAACAAACTTATACATGACATCATGCCCTCCATCACCTTTTTCACTTCTAGATTTGATTCAGCTCATCTCATCAAACAATTTTATTACATACAATTCATTTTATATTTATATATGGTGCGACTCAAAAGAATGTGAACTCTCTCACGTGTAAGGGCCAGTCTTTAATTTAGAAAATGGTTCATTGAAGATAAAATACTCAATTTTTTTAAAAATTTAAAATTTTTATATTTTCAAATTCTTTTGCCCAGAGGAATTGAAAATAAAATAAAATATTGATCAAATGGTGAAACAATTTCACTAAAAATGAAAAAACTCGAAAAACAATATAGCTAAAAAAAATAAAAATACATTAATAATACAAGATGCAAATATGAAATATGTGAAAACATAGGGGCATAAATGCAAACTCACTTTAAGCCGGAAGACACCCGTTGTTACGTCATTGGGGTGAGTGGTACAGGGTACTGAGGTCATAAGAAAACTTGAATGAAATAATTGCCTCAAATACGAGCAATAACTATTTTTCGGCGGTCCTTGACCGGAACTGGGGGATCTCAACGGCAAGTGAGTTAAACAATCCGAATGATATGTGTTAAACGTGTGTAGTACAAGATTGTACCTTGGTACGATGACAACTCCCAAATCCATAGAGTCCATCTAATATACCTCGGGTACTGTAGGCTAGAACCAAACAAGTGAATGTAGAAGAGTGTTTACATAATTGTACTCCGAATAAAGCGCATTGTATAATTTCATATTTTTTTGAATCTTTTCAATCAGGTCCATCTGGACTAGTGCCTAATCATTTTCGCCATACTTGCACAGCTATCGCCTTGAATCCACAATGACCATCAGCTTGGACGTCAATAGTGTAACTAATGAAATTCTGATAAGCCTCAAGTAATTCCTGAATGAAGGGATCAAAGATGGGTGCAGTTGGATGTTAATTTTTATGAACTCTCGAGTTTGCAGCCAGTAGAGTGACCGGTGTATCTGGAGTTGAGTTAAATGTCCCTAGATCCTGAAGTATATGACTCTAGAATAGAAAGTATACGATGTCTACTTTGCTCATCTCTGCCTGCAGGTCGACCTCCGTG
>BRYE01000003.1:13554512-13557012 GCA_030159115.1 Actinidia arguta var. hypoleuca
AGTAGCTCCCCTACTCAAAGAGCCGAGATATTCGAGATATTTGAGTAAAAGCATTAAAAGTCATGGAACCACGTGGGCACGCATTAATTGCGCCCCTCCTCTCGTTTGGACACGTGGGATAGGGTGTTAATTCCTGCAAGAAAGTTTGGGCGAAAAAGGCAACGCCATAATGATGAATTTTGGCGGGATAGGCGGTTTTGGGCTCGAATTTCAAAAGGTCACATAATGTGGGACGTTAAAGCAGATGGATCTCAACCTTTGGCATTTCCTATATATAGGGGGTCCTACCCATTCATTTACACCTGTTTCTTCTGCCAAACTACCGCTCTTGTTCTCCTCATTCTCGTTTGCGGTCGCCCTTCTCGCTCTGACTTTCTTCTCGCCTCTGCTTGTGGTCGCCTTCCCTTTCCTAGCATAGTAAGTAACTAAGTCCTCGTTCTTGTTCTTACAGTTTTATGTCCTATAGGTCTAAGGTGAGTCCTTCAGACTTGGAGTCCTTGCCTTCCTGGGTATCCGACCATCTGGGAGAAGGATCGTCGTATATTACTAACGAAGTAAGACAATCTCCTAGGTCGCCAATGGAAGACCCATCAGTTCCTGAGGTCGCCCCTTTAGGTGATATTCACCCTTCTGTAGAAAAAGAGCATAATATTATGACTCCCGAGGAGCTAGACTTGCTCAAGGAGACTTATTCCTTCCCTCAGGGTGTACAGATTAGACTTCCTGAGGAGAACGAAACCATTCTTTCCACCCGCCCTGGCGAGGTGGCCTTTTATGAGGCTGCCTTTTCCGCGGGCCTTCATTTTCCCATTCATCCTACCGTAAGGTTAATTTTAATGTTTTATAACATCTGCCCAGCTCAGCTCGTCCCCAACGCCTGGCGAAGTATCGCTGGTGCCCTTGCGTTGTGGCGAGTATATAAATTTTCAATGACCCTCGCTGAGTTTAGGAATATATTTTCCCTTAACAATAATCCCAAACAGCAATGTGAAGGGGTGAAAAAGTAAATTCGTTTTTGCCTCCGGGAAAAGTTGGGAGCTTCTTGATGAGTCACCTCGGGAGGAAGTGCCAAGGGTTCCGAGGTCGTGGAATATTCCAGGTCGGTTTCAATTTTATCAATAATCTTGATATATTTATTTAATAAAATCAGAATTAATACTATGGTATCTTTTTAGATAAACGCTGCAATGATCCGCCCACGTTGCTCGGGTATGAGCAGGAATTTTTTGACAAGATTTCAAAATTGGTGGCGGAATGTGGGCGTTTTGTGGTCTCCACGCTTCTCAAATCCAAATCATTTCATCGGGTTTTCTGCTCTTCCAGACCTATGGCATCTGGGACAGAGGGCGAGGAGCCACATGCGCCATCAACGTCGGGTGAAACGAGTGAGTCCCGCCCTTCCCGTGGTGAATACATTCATCAAGACAACCATTCCCGAGATGACTCAATAGAATACCTAGGGACTGTTAGGAAGGAACTAAGGAGAGTTCTACCTCATATCTCTGACCTAACCTTGCTAAGATGGTCAGGAGGAAAAGTTCGAGACCCCACCCCATTTTAGAATTTTGTTTATCTGTCGGGATCGAGCTCGGACTCGACATCAGAATCCTAGTCGGATTCCGGGCTACCTCCTGGCATGTAGACGTCTCATCCTCAAGCGAGATAAATCACATCGCCCTATGGTGATCTGGAGGAACCGTTTGCTCTAGGCGAAGTGGACTTAAGTTCTTTTTTTAATAACATGGGGCGACCAGGAAAATTGGATTGTGATCCTAACGGCGACGTGCACCACTTAGAATATTTGGAGCTTTAAGAGGTGGCGTGTATTTTTCCCACATCAGATATTATGTGTTGTCATTTCAATTTTCTTACATTTCATATTATCTGTTTATTTCTGACAGAGCGAACGTTACTGTTGGGGAGACAAACGAAAGAATGATGAAGACCGGAATGCACATTGTTGCTGACATTTTCTGTGTTGGGTGCAGATCAATTGTTGGATGGAAATATGTAAGTGTTAGAATTTTTTTTTGGTGAATGAAAAGCCAAAGAGCTGCAGTTTTTAGCCTTTAATGGCTGCATTATTTAAGCCATAAACAACCTCTAATGACTGGTATGATAGCAGCCAATAAACCCACTAATGAGAAGGGTTATGGATGGATTTATGGCCATGTTTATAGCTGGGAGTTTTTAACATGAAATGTCATTTTTTTCACTATAAAAAGTTGATTTGTTTAGCTTGAAAAGACACACCAACACACAACAAATATTTGAGTTCTTTGATAGAGAGAGAGAGAAAGAGATAGAGAGAAAGTTTAGTTCGTCACGGCTACTTCGGAGGTGTTCCGAACTTAGTGGTTCTAGCCGTTTTATCCCTTGAGGAAGATGTCGACAACAACCTACTACACCTTCGGTAGGCAATGAATCTTTCTTAAGGAGACTGCTATTGTAGGACTCGACATAATCTGTTTGTATTACTTTTATTTCAATTTCTGTAATT
>BRYE01000003.1:13594512-13597012 GCA_030159115.1 Actinidia arguta var. hypoleuca
ACAGAATCCTGCTCCCAAGATCGGGCCTCGTCCAGTTGTTGTTCCAGCTCTCCGAATAACTTTTGGAGGCAAGATACCTCGCTTTCCAATGAAGCTACTTAGCCTTGTTGGAGGAGTGACTCATCTCCTGCTTCTCTTCTTTGGACCGCCAAAGAAGATTCGAGCACTAGCGCCTGCTACAAACAAAATTTTAAAAAACAACCTGAGCATAAAATATCATAGGAAAAATCAAATGCAGAACTAAGGTGATACCTGGCCAATGATGTGGAAAAGTCTGGTTGTCGTCTAATCCAGGGTAAGCTTCTCCATCTTTTCCTTGTTCGCCTCGCAATATCTTCTCGGCTATGGAAGGGATACCTATAATGGAGGCCCTGGGTCTGAGGACAGTGCCAAGACTGGGCGAGCTTTCCTCCCCAGGCTTTGAAGAAGGGGTGGCTCTTGAATACGTCGTATCACCAAGTCTGGTCGCCTTCCTTTTTGGCTTGGGCGCAGTTGTAGCCTCCTTCCCCTTGGCGCTATCAACAACTTTGCCCTTCTTACTGGGAGAGCTAGAGGGGTACTCCCTTGGGCACTTCTCGCCAATCACCACCCCTTTTTCTTGGGTAGGCCCCGCAACTGAACCCCTACCTTTGAATTTTTCCATCTTCTCGCCGAGCATCTTGAGGCTAATTCTTTTTTGACATAACTATAAAAAACACAACAAATATCAAACAAGGAAATTCAAACTCTTAGAATAGACAAAAGGCAGTACCATCCGACTTAAGCTTTGGGGGTAACCCTAAATCTGACCAGGATTCGCATATAAAGTCCGAGCTTGAGCTCGAAACATTCGGTGAAAAATCTAAAGTAGGATCATGAACTTTTCTCCCTGACCACCTTAGCAAGGTCAAATCAGGGATATGAGGTAAAATTCTCTTTAGTTCCCTCTTAAGGGTTCATAGGTACTCTACTGATTTATCTCGGGATCGACTATTTCGCTGAATGTGTTCACCACGGGAAGGGTGGGACTCACCTGCATCGCTCGACGAGTTTGGTGCTCCACCTTCAAATCGCTCCTCGTCTCTATTTTCGGATGTCATGGGCGTCGAAGAATTGAAAACCTAGAAGAAAGATTTTAACTTTAAGAGCACTAGGACTGAGTAGCACCTTTGCTTCTCCACCAAGCTGAAATTTCATCAAAAACTTTATGCTCATCCCCAATAGCCTAGACGGGTCATTGCAATGCTTATCTAAAAAGTATATAAAATTAAATGTTAACTATTTAAACATTGTAGGAGAGTAGAAATTATAATAAAAATTGAGACCGACCTAGATGCCCCATGACGTCGGGACCTTTAGGATACCACCTTCTCGAGATGAACCTTTAGGAAGCTTCTAGTTAGTCCCCGAGACAAAAAAAAATTGCTTTTTCACCCCTTGACGTTGCTGGGATATCCTCCGAGGCAAGTCTTTTTGTACCTTGCCTTAGAGTATAACCAGCCTTGGTCTGGTTTACGGTTAGTGTTTAGACTAAACAAGTTCCTAAACTCAGAAAGGGACATGTCATATTTATATACTCGCCACAGCGCCATCGCGCAGACGACATTTCGCCACGTGTTGGGGACGAGCTGGGCGGGGCAGATATTGTAAAATTGTAAAATCAACCTAATCTTAGGATGAATGGGGAATTGGAGGCCTGCGTGAAAGGCGGCCTCGTAAAAGGCCACCTCGCCCGGGCATGAAGTTATGGTCTCTTTCTCCTCGGGAATCCTAATTTGCACGCTTCGAGGGAAAGAGTAGGACTCCCTAAGTAGGATCAGTTCCTCTAGGCTCATAATGTTGATTTTCTTCTCCATTTAGGGATGATTGGAGACCAAAGGGTTGACCTCAAGGATTGAGGGATCCTCCATAGATGATTCAGGAGATTGATTCACTTTGTTTGTCATATACGATGATCCTTCTCCCAAATGATCAAACACCCAAGAGGGCAAAGAATCCTCTAAATTTTCTGAATGACCTGCCTTGGGCCTATGGGACATAAACTACAAAAGTGAGAGTAAAAGCTAAGGTGGGTTAGGATACTTACTGAGCTATAAGCGAGAAGGCAACCACAAATAAGGTGAGGAGAAAATTGGAACGAGAGCAATAGTTTGATAGCACAAACAAAAAACTACAAATGAATGGACAGACCCCTTATATATAGGAGATACCAAGGGCTGAGATTCAAATGCTCCAACATCCTAGATCACGCGATGTTTTGGCTCCCGGGCTTATAACCGCCATTCTCGCCAAAAGCATCCTTAATGCGCCATCATTTTGTCCACAATGTCACTTCAACATTAAATGCCCTCATCCACATGTCCATTTGTGGTGGCATTTCATCGTTACGTGCCCACCTTACTAATAGGCAGTTATCTCGCCAATTACTCGTAAATCCCTCGTCTCATCTCGGCATCTCAAGTAGGGGGCTAATGATATGGGTAAGATAATCACTTATTTATAATAAGCCGAGCACGTTGTC
>BRYE01000003.1:13614512-13619512 GCA_030159115.1 Actinidia arguta var. hypoleuca
AAAGTTTACAATTTAATTCCATATATATTATGAGATATTGAAGTTTAAAGTCAACCTAAGATTTTTTCAACAACACAGTTTTTTTAGAAATTTAGTTTTTATTCCATTGGGCATTACTTCTTCATTTGGGATGCGTTTCAAACTCATGACCTACCAAATTGAAGTTCATTAAGTCTATTTTCAAATGATATTGACCTAGGATATATATTTATTTTCGTGAGGTAAATGGGATGCGATGAAGGAACTATAGCCAAGTATTGTCTTTAGCCATTAATAGTCAACCTAGGATCCTTGAACCTATTCCTAGGAGTGTCGTCCTAGGGCATAGGTTATCCTTGAGCGGGGATACCTTTAGTCAAGTCGATAGTTGTTATATTAGTTTTAAACCTTCTCGATCATATTATTGACATTTTGTATCGTATATCCTATATGTGTAGGAACGCCAAGTGTAGCACTTAGACAAGAAAACCAAGGTGAGTAACACGATGCCATGGACAAAACCTATGTATCTTCAAAAGTGTTTTCAATACGTATTATGTTATATGTAACCATTTTTCCATGCTTTCCATGCATCAATGATTATGTTCTAAATATGAATGTCATGCCTTTCAAAGTATGCAATCTTACTATGCTATGTATTGAAATCCATGGATGCATGATTTACAAGAAAAAAAAAACTAAGTATGTTCAAGATAAGCAAGTATAGTGACACTCGGGGTCCCCCGTGGTGGGACTTTAATCTAGCCTAAGGTCCTAAGGTAGATGGGGGACATAAAATAAGTTCCATCTACAAAGTGAGATATCTCTGGCCAAAAGAGCCACCCGACCTATATGGTCATTCAGTTCAGCCGAGTTGTCATAGTTTCAGTATATGATATGTACGAGTACAAAAGCAAGTATGCCAAGATTCTGTGAGCTTCAAGTTTATGAAAGTTTATGTTTTTAGAAAAGATATGTATGCTCACATGTTTAAGTTAAATGATATAAGTATGTAATGAATTAATCCATGGTATTTTATGTTCATGCATCTGTTGTTATTCACTAAGCTTTTAGCTTACGTTTTCGAAAACCTTTTCAGGAGACCAGTCCAAGGAGCAGTAAGAAGAAGATAGCAAGTAGACTTTAATTTTGTGGCCAATGGCCTTATGTTGTTTTGTAAGGGCTAGACCCTATATTATGTAGTGATGTACGGCCATGTCATGCATAACTTAATTTGGCCATGTGATGTATGTAGAAAGTTTAAAACTTAGGCACAGCTCTGTATACAGTGTGCACACTCTACTTTATTATTTTCAGTATTATGACGCTTCCGAAAAGAAAAAGGAAAATTTAAACCAATTTGAATGAGTATGCACAGGTTAAAAATAAGTAGGCCTTGGCGGCAAGCCGCCGTCCGGTGACGTACCGTCTATCCGCATAGACCGGGTTGCGGGGCGTTACATATACTAAGTCTATACACTTTATATTTTTGCGATTTTTGAAATTAGAATTGCTATATTTTCATTACTTTTACTCTTACTCGTATAATGACCAATCTTTTGAGCGAAACCTGTGTGTTCTATTATTGAGAGTGTATGACTTGCGAGCTTTAAATCAAGGCTATCGATTGTGGTTATAGGGTGCATAATGGTTGATTTTTTTACACTTAAGCCTCTCGTTTATATTGCACTTGACAGTTTTGTAGGTTGCTTGGCATGATTGGGTTGATTTGAAATGCTTGCATTATATTGTGTTTATAAGTTATTGTTAAACTGTTTTTAATACATTGCATGATGTGATATTTGTGGGTATCATCACTAGAAGCCCTCATGAGACACCATTTGTCCACTAGGGGTAACCTAGGAGTTTAACGACGTGATGCATACGTTAAATGCATTCGGGACTCTTACAAAATGAGAGATTATGTTTCTATTTTTCTTAATTGAGGGGTGTGATTGGACTGCAAAATTACAGTCTAAATATCACTAAACTGACCTAAGTTAGTCCTAAATTAAGTTAATTTTACCCTTTATATCGTGTTTTATACTAAAAGTAGTATTTGCGTATATATTGCAAATAAATATTGATAAAAAAGAGAATTTGGAGCCATAAAACTAATTCGGAGTGCTTGCACACATATCGAAGGTCGTTGCCGGGATTTATCTCTGGAATTATAAAAGTTTTCACTCATGACTCATAATGGAATGAAAGATGCGCTGCTGGAAAGATCTCATAAAGTTATATAAATTCACGTCTGATGAGCATTGCGAGATATGAACTCCAAAAATTTTAAAATAGATTGAGAAGAAATAGAAGAAAAAGTTGAAGATGACTAAAAATATACATCGTTCGAATGGAGAAAAATAAAAGATTTTGGGAGTTGGAACGATGGCTTGAAAAATGGAAGAAAATAAAATTTTGACATTGGAGTTTGAATTCCTCTGTGCAGAGTCCGAACGCTCAGCAACTTGAAAAACTCAAAAAAAAGGTTATAGGCCTAAAGGTTCGAACGTCTACAGTAACCATTTGAACGTGAAGAATTTTTTCTTGAACGTTCGAACTTCCAAAAGGAGAGTTCGAATGCCAAGGCAAAATTTCATAATTTCACGCCAAGTCACAAACCTATCTCGGTATTTTGGACATAACTTCTTACTCTGATATCCGATTGAGTTGATTTTTGAAGCATTGGAAAGAAAACGTCAATTTCTACAACTTTGTATCTAATTTGCATTGGCTTAATAGATCTATAAAATATTAAAAATCTAATTGGAAAGTTGCTAGATGAATAGTGACCGTTCGAACGTCCATTTCGGCGTTCGAACGCCAGTAAGGAATTTTTGTAGAATCCTAATCCTACAAGATTTGAACTATGATGTCCATATATACCTCTTTATAATTTTCATAGTTTTTAATATTTTTGTAATTATTTATATTAAATTCACATTTGATCAATTCAATTTACAGTTTTGTCCAATTACGTGTATTTTTTTATAGTTTTTGTGCCATTAATTTAAGATCTCCAATTTTATTTATTCATGTTTAGATTAAATATTTTAGAATATTTTTGATATATACTTATTTGTTTTACGTGGCCATGAGTGACTAATTTTCTCAATTTGGAATCGATTTTGAAGATCGATTAGGAATCGAGGATGAACAATGGAGGTATAATAATTTCAATGCTAGATCTTCTTGATATTTATTCTTCTTCTTCTTTTTCATTCTAGATATTTTTAAAAATTTGGTCATCCTATTATGTTCGGTAACGCTTATGCGTGAATGCCATACTTAGTATATACGCTGCCTTGTAACGTTTATGCATGAGTTGAATTCAGTATATGCACTGTGCGAATCGATGATGCACGTTCTTGATTATAATAACCAGATTTATTCTAGAAGTTGAAGATTGAAAGAATCATTGGTTTTAAAGTTAAATCTCCCGAATCTGAGACTCATGACGTAGTCGAAGGATTTGAGTTATACGAAACCTCCATTGGAATTTTGATTAACTCAATTGATTCTGAGTCATTTTTATTATCAAGTTTAAATCAGTTTTAATTGTTTTTGTAATTTTAAAATTAGTTTAAATCAATCAAAAACCAAATACAAGATTTTTATTTCTCTTTTTAGAATAATAAGTTAGGATTAAGTTGGGATTGGATCGTATTATTTTAGTTTTCTTGTGTTCACCTTAGCACTACTCCTTATGAGATCGATATTTGTACTTCAAGTTTTTATTACTACTTCACGATACGTACACTTGCAGTAAGGAATTCACTTCTGGGAGCAAATCACATAACCAATGAAGACATAATCAATAGTTTTCAGACCTATCTTCTCCTTCTTAGGAGGAGGTATAGCCACCTTAACAAGACATCCGCATGTGCGTAAGAAGTTATAGGTAAGGCTCCTACCTTTAAATAACTCATACGGGGTTTTGTCCAACTTCTTGCGAGATATTATATTCAAGATATAGTTGGCAGTGAGAATTGCTTCACCCCACATATTCTGAGGCAATCTAGAACTTACCAACATAGCATTCATCATATCCTTTAGGGTACGTTTTCTTCGTTCAGCAGTTTTATTTTGTTGAGGAGAATAAGGTGTAGTGATTTGGTAGATAATTTTGTGTTCTCCATAGTATCCACCAAACGGTGATTCATATTCACTATCTTAGTCATTACGCACAATCATAATCTTCTTGCTAAATTGATTCTGAACTTCATTCTTATAAAGAACGATTTTTTCCAAATTTCAACCTTACTCTTTAGCAAGTACACATAACATTATTTCATACAATCATCAATGAAATTAATGAAATACTTATTTTCATTGGGTGTTTGGACATACTTCAAATAACACACATCGGTGTGGATTAAACTCAATGATTCGGTACTTCTTTCAACCGAATAAAATGAAGATCAAGCTAACTTTGCCTCAACACAAGTCTCATACTTGTGATTTTCATCTTTTGCCTCTGCTGAGCAGAACACAACAAGTGCAGGCAACACAACACAAGGCGTGTGTGTAAGCTAAGTGAACAGGCCTTCCATTGGTCGATCACTTCAGGTCGACCACATAATCGACCTAGTCAAGCCATTCACTAATAGATTAATAATGCAGAACACAAAATGTATTCTCCTGATTGGACTACATAAGTGCAATCTAAACACTACTAAACTAACCTAAGTTAGCCATAAATTATGTTAATTATACCTTTTATATCGTATTTTGTACTTAAAGTCATATTTGTGCTCATTCCAGATCAATGTTAATTAAGAAGAGGATTTGGAGCTATAAAAGTGATTCGGAGTTCCGACATGCATATCAAAGGCCGTTGTCGAGATTTGTTTTGAAAATTATGAATTTTTTCACTCGCAACTCAGAATGAAATGAAAGATATGCCGTTGGAAAGATTTCACAAAGTTATACAAATTCACGTCTAACGAGCGTTGTGAGATATGGACTCCAAAAGCTTCAAAATAGACTGAGAAGAAATAAGAAAAAAAGTAAAAGATGAC
>BRYE01000003.1:13649512-13654512 GCA_030159115.1 Actinidia arguta var. hypoleuca
TTACCTCGCCCTTGATTCAGTAAGTATTAATTGCATGACTGGCTTCCAATTTTTGAGTCTTTGGTGTATGTCCAGTAGAGCCGACGTAGGAGACTTAGAATCCTTGCCTTCTTGTATATCTGACCACCTAGGAGATAGGTTATATATGGATTATGAGGCTAACCAACTTCCTTTTTCCCCTAAGGAAGATCCCTCTAGTCCTGAGGTTAGACCCTCGACTGATGCCCTCCCTTCGATTGAGAAGGAGACTAACACCATGTCTTAAGGCAAGTTGGATCGCTTTAGAGAGTCATTCTCTTTTCCTTCCAGCATTCAAATCAGGCTCCCTAAGGCAAAAGAGACCATAGCGTTTACTCGCCCAAGCGAAGTGGCATTTTACAAGACAACCTTTCATGCCGATCTTCGTGTTCCCCTCCATCCAATTATTAGGAGAATCCTATACTTCTACAACATCTGCCTTGCTCAACTTGTTCCTAACGCGTGGCAAAGTCTATTCTATGCTGTAGTAGTATGGCGAAGTCACAAATTCTTTCTCTCCCTCAATAAGTTCAGGAGCTTGTTTACCTTATACAAGAATCCAAAACCTGACTCTGGATGGCTCTACTTCAAGGCTAGGCCATCAAAGGTCCTGCTTGGGGGATATCCCAACAATGTCAAGGGATGGAAGAAGAATTTTTTTTTCATCTCGGGGGACAATTGGGAATTCCCATTGGGTATATCTAGGGACAACGGAGTTCCAAGGGTTCCGACATCGTGGGGCCCCCGGGTCAGTCTTTGCCTGCTAAGTCCTTCTTTTAATGGACAAGTATGGCTCTTCTTCTCATGACTAATATGCCCTCTTCTTTTTTTTTCAGGTAAATTTTGCAATAGACCACTCGTCCTATCCATGACATAGTAATAAAGGCTTGACGGGAACTTGAACTCACTTGTGAAGGGAGACTTCTTTTCAATCAAGGAAGTTCTCGAATTTAAGTCCTTTCATAGGTGTTTTAAGCTTTCTTCCAAGTCAATGGCTTCTAGTGGAGGGGATGATGGTGAGGACATACCGACAAATAGAGCAACTCCAATCGCGGGCGATGATGGTGAGTCCCATTATTCTTAAGATGATCCTCGCCGAGGTGATAACGCCTGAGATGACTTAGTAGAATACTTAGGAACTATTAGGAAGGAAATGAAGAGAGTTTTACATCGCCTTATTGATCTAACACTGTTAAGGCTATTAGGGGGAAAAGTCTGAAATCTAGCTTTAGGCTTGGGACCCTATAGTTCGAGCTCAAGCTCAAGCTCTAGATCGGAATCACGGTCAAATCTAGGTTGACCTTCGAGCTTAGATCAGACAATACTGTCTTCTTCCTTCTCCAAGTATTTTACCTCCTCTATTATCTGACATTGGTTTTCTGTTTGTAGCTATGTTGAGAAAAATCAGTCTGAAAAAAGCTCGCCCAGATGGTGGAGGGGTCTAAGGATGCAAGCTCGGCGACAGGGTCAACCTCGGCGATGAAGGGTGTAGTTATCGACGATAAACGCCGCCAAGAAGAGACTCTAGACATCATGCCCAACAAGAATGGCAAGGCGACCTCTGACACCAAGTAGAAGACTGGTAAGGGGGAGACGCTTGCAATGGCCCCTAGGGATGGAACCTCAGCCAATCTTGGACTGAGAGCCTCCATGTTGGGGAGTCCCTCCATGGCGGAGAAACTCCTGGGGGGAATGATTCCACCTTCTAACAAGGAAAATGTGGAAAAACTAAATTTGGATCAGGCGGTCACAAAGTTCTTCCACGTTGTCAGTCAGGTATCTATTCGCTTACAAGCTTAATATTGCTTCCAAGGTGATCATAAAAACTTCATGAATTTGTATTTTTCAAGAAGTTATGCTTTGGTCCTCCTTTGCTGGACATAGCAGGGAGATAAGGGATGAGGCAACCCTGCAATAAGGTCAGGCTGCTTCGCTTGAGGGAGAGATGACTTATGCTAAAAAACTGGTTACAGAGCTGGAAGGTCAACTGGCCAAGTTTAGAGTCTGAGAACAATAGGTCTTGGATGAGATGAAGAAGGCCAAGGAGAATCGAGATGCCACCGTGGGGCAGCTCGAGAAGTAGGTTGCTCTAGCCCAAAAGACAGCCATGGAGAAGTTCAAGTCCTCGGATGATTTTTAGAAAGCTATTGAATTTACGACTTCCAAGTACTTCGACAAGTTCTTTGACTTCTGCAAGAGGCAAATCAGTTGTCTCCATCTCGACCTGGATATCCAAGAAATGAAGATTTACGCCTAGTTGCTCAAAGAGAAAGAGGAGAAAAAGGAGGGGGAGGAAGAGGGGGATTAGAACACCATCCCTTTCTCTCCTTAAATACTTGTACACATTTTTTTTACAATGTAATAGTGAGGTGTAATCCTTCAATTTCCTATGAATGAAAAATATTTCTTCCCCCACATTTTCTATTTGCATCCTTTAGTTCATAGCATATCCTTTGCTTATATTGGCAATATAAATTCGACGAACTAAAACAATTTGGCGATATGAATTTGACGATCATAATTTGACCACCCAACAAATAAAACTGTTGGGTAAACATATTAAGTTTAATTTGCCTCCAACAGCAAACTTCAACTATGGCGATTAGATTATCTTGGAGAGCTCAATAAATAGGAAATCAAGGCTGGTTCAAGCTGCCTTAGCTTGGGCAAACCTTGATCCTTATTATGGCAACAGGAATAATCAAGCATTATATCGTTGGCGATCAAGATGCCTTGGAGAATATTTTACACATTTCTCAATAACAAGCAGATAGGCGATCTTGATGTTGGTGATACAAAGATTTGTTTTAATCCATTTATATGGAGAAACTGGCGATATCACAACGAATGAAATTTAGAATTGTTGACATAATTCAATAAGGCGAGATTAACTCTTCTGGCGAGATGACTGAACTTGAATTGGAGAATTCGTTATTTTATTGAAATAGCCTTACTCACATTGAAATTGGCAATTACAATCATTTGAGTTCTTGGCAAATAAAATCATAATTACATGGAAAATAGGTGATCAAAGAACTTTGGCAACATCATTTCATTATGTAGGCGACCAAAAGAGCTATTTGTAGTATTTCTTCAAGTGCTCAACGTTCCAGGCATGAGTCAGTGTCTTCCTATTAGGCCTTGTGAATTGTATAATTTAACATACTATATTGGGTAAATTTGGCCTCTATTGCGGATAATTTCATATTCCACGTTACGATTTTTTGTTGTTTTGTTTTTTTTGGATATTGCAGGTGTAACTGGATAAAATGGATGAGATGCGATGTATTAGAACCAAAGAATGACAAAAGATATCAAAATTATAAGCTTGGAGCCAAAATAAAGTGCACTCAAAAGTTTAGGGCATAAATCTGCAATTTTCTACCTTGGAGACAAAAAAGTCTATGCATTTGGAAAAGAAAGAAAGAAGAAAAGAAAAAAAAGAGAAAAGGATAACGATAGAAGGCAAAGAGTTCCAAGGGAAAAAAAGAGAGCTCTAAAGATAAAAAAAAAAAAAAAAAAACATGCGGAGGGAAAAGAAAAAAAAAGAACACGGCAGAGGCTTTGGAACGAGAAAAAAAAGGAAGGGAGAAGAAGCTAGGAGGCAAGGAGTTAGAGAGAGAGAGATAGAAAAATAAATAAATACACTTTTATTTATTTTTCAATTTAGATTTAATTTATTTATCTATCGAAGTTTCGTTTCGAAATTATTCTACGTGCGGATTCAAGTTTAGTTTTCAATACAAGTTCCAGATATTTTATTTTTTTTTGTTTGATTTAATTTAGTAATGATTTATTTTTTCAAGTTTTAGATCTATTTCTTGTTTTAATATTCTTGCAACTAGATTAGGAGTCTCTTATCAGTTTTTGATATTTGACTTATTTTCGTTAATTTAATCATATTTTCATCAACTAAAATTTTAATTTTTTTATTTATTTAAACATGTCTAGCTAGATTTAGGGTTAGGTTGAGGTGAACTCCGGTTCAAAAGCTGAAGTTCTCAAAATTCCTCATATATGATTTTAATTTAATAAAATAATCAATCAATTTTACCTTATCGTTTTCAAAAGATCTGAAATTTGCGGTTGTATGTTAAGGATAAATTAATAATTTTTGTGAAATATTAGTTTAGTTTTTCTGCATTCTGATTATAATCAAAAAATTTATTTTTTGAACTTCAATCAGAATAATAAAAATTATATATGAATCGATGTCATTCTAGCACTCGTGTGAATATTTATGATTAAGACTTGTACTAGAATTATTATGTTTGGCCTTAGTTTCAGTTTCATAATTTTTTATTAATTACACTTTAACCCTCTGTCATCACAGTTGTCTAATTTCAACTATAAAATTATGGTAAATTGTACGATTACTTTCATAACTTAATTAAAATTAATTTTTAACGTTAAATATTCCGATTAGACATACAATTCTCGTATGGATCTAATTGAGACAAAATTAAAAAAATAGGAAATTAGGTTTAGGAACTGGAGGGATCTTTGGCCTGCCATTTTTAATTTTCTATAAATTATAATTTCGCCCAACACGTTTTTAAAATTATAATTTCTAGCCACAACTTTATAATCTTTCACCTGATATTCTAAGTTGTCTAATACGTTGCCAAAGGTCCTGAGGATTCAATCTCAGTCTTCCGAATTATTTGTTCTGTGACACGTTTTGTGATTACACCCTATATTCACGCGAATAAATTGGTGCCGTTGTTGAGGAACACGTAAGCCAACGTTTAGTAATTTAGAGTAGTTCGTCGATTTTGTCATATTTTTTAGCGCAATTGTATGAGTGGTTAGGCACGAGTTCTTCATCTCGCCTTGTTCGAGTCATTATAGAGGACCCATCACCACCTGTGCTTGAGTACGAGCCATTGGTTTAAAATAACGCAAACGAACAGGCTAACGTGAATCTGAATAATAACAACAATATGAACAATCAAGAGATAGTCCAGGATGGCAGTTGTACA
>BRYE01000003.1:13664512-13669512 GCA_030159115.1 Actinidia arguta var. hypoleuca
TTTGGCGTATTTCTTCTGATCACCCAAAGGAGTTTGGAGTACAAGTCCCGCACCACAATCATGCTAGTTTGATGATCTATCCACGAACAACTTTCATTTGGCGAGATCATTATCCTGATCTTGTTCCATTGAGGTAATCACCTCAGGTTATGGAGTAGCATCATGTGTAAACTTGGCTATGAAATCGGCCATTGCCTGAGCTTTGATCACCATCCTTGGTCGATAGCTGATATAAAACTCACTTACCTCAATATACCAATTGAGTAATCGCCCCAAGATATTAGGTCGTTAGAGAATTTTCTTCAAGGGTTGATCTGTCAAAATAAAAATTGGATGTGCTTTCAAATAGTGGTGAAGCTTCCTAACGGCGATAAGAAGGACATAGGATAGTTTCTCAATTTTTAGATATCTAGTTTCAGCTCCCATGAAGACTTTGCTGACATAGTAAACTGGCTTTTGAACCTTGTTCTCATCTCGGATTAGCACTGCACTAACTGGTGTTGGCGAGATGGAGAGATAAAGGATGAGTTCCTTGCTCATGTTAAAAACAGTGAGTAGAAGAAGTGACCTTAGATACTCCTTCATCTATTATTGGAATGCCACCTCGGACTCGTCCATCTGCTAGAAAGTTTTATTCTTCCTTAGAATTTTGAAAAATAGTAAGCACTTATCTATTGACTTCGAGACAAATCTGTTAAGAGCTGCTACTCACCTAGTTAACTGCTACACCTCATGAATGTTCCTAGGCGACCTCATCATAAGTAGAGCTTGAATTTGATCCGAGTTTTCCTTAATCCCTCGTTTTGTCACCATGAAATCAAGGAATTTTTCCAATGACACACCGAAGATGCATTTGGAGGGGTTAAGCATCATATAGTATTTTTGTAGGATATCAAATGTTTCCTCCAAATGGGTGACATGGTCAGCTGCTTTGAGGCTCTTGACTAGCATGTCATCTATGTAGACCTTCATTGTCTTCCCTATCATCTCCTTGAATATATTGTTGACCAATATTTGGTATGTAGTCCCTGTATTTTTCAACCCCAAAAGCATGACCTTGTAGTAGTACAATCATCTCTCTATGATAAAAGAAGTCTTCTTTATGTTGGGAGGATGCATTTTGATCTGGTGATACTATGAGAAGACATCCATAAAGCTAAGGAGCTCATGCTTGGAGGTTGCATTAATAATCAAATCAATCTTGGGTAAAGAAAAATTTTGTTTGGGGCAAGCCTTGTTTAGGTCAGTGAAATTGACACACACTCTCCACTCTCCCCCCTTTTGGGGGGGGCCAACGACGATGTTGGTGAGCCAATCCAGGTAGTGAGATTCAATAATAACATTGGATTTGATGAGCTTAGCCACTTTTTCTTCTATCACTTTCAAATGCTTTAGGGCAAACCTTCTTCTCTTTTGGCGCACTGAAGGATGGTCAGGGTTGATGAATAACTTGTGGACGTCATTTGAGGGTCTATTCCCGGAACATCGCCTTATGATCATGCGAACACATCAAATTTTTTCTTTAAATATTCCACCAAAGTAATTCACAGTTCTCCAGTAAACTTGGTTCTAATCATGACATGGCGGATGTATTAAAACTGGAGTTACTTCTTCTAATGGCTTTTTTTGTCTCCTTGGGATCAGCAAGGGCAATCTCCTCTACTTCTTCCCTCAATGCCTCCATCTCGACATCATCTACCTATAGTTTCTATTTGGTGATTGGCTTTGAAGGAGAGTCAGTCTTCATGGCCGTGATGAAGCATTGTCTCGCCACCTTTTGGTCGCTACTCACCTCGTCTATCCCAGTGGAAGTGAAAAACTTCATCATCAGGTGATAGGTAGAGGTAATGGCCTTGATTTTTCTCAAGGTGGGGCGACTTAAGATAGCATTGTAAGGCGATAGGTAATCCATAATAATAAAATCATGCCACAAAGTAGTTTCATGGGGCTCTGTTCCCAAAGTCATAGGTAGCTTGATTCATCCAAGAGGATTCATGGAGCTTCCCCAAATCCAACTATTGGAGTATGGAATAGGTGGAGTCCATCTCGCCCTATGCTCATCTTGTCAAATACCTAGACGAACAAGATATCAACAGAACTCCCGTTGTCTACCAGGATCCTCTGAATGTTAAAATTGGCGATTGTGGCCAAGATGACCCAAGGCATCATCGTGCTGGAGGTGCAAGCCCCTCAAATCTTCATTGGAGAAGGTGATGTCCTGGTGAGCCCCAACCCCTAGCCATAGGTGCAGAGAGGTTAAAAACTTCTTCTTCAACCCGCCCACTTGCCTCCTTGGCATTCCTCTTCCGGGACGGGCTTGAGCATCCTTTTGATGGAAATCCTCCATGAATAGTCTGGATGTTAAGGGGAGGTAACACAAGGTCAGGTCGGTGAGGTGGAGTTTACGGACGTCAGTCATTAATTTGCTTCCTCACATCTTGATAATACCTCTTACTCTTCACCTCGCCCTTGTAATCAGTCAGCCGAGTATCCAGCTCCTTTCTCTTGTGATCATCCTTTCCTCGCCTCATTCGTTTGACCTCAGCCAACTCCTCAGCTGCAATGTACTTGTTGGCCTTACTTTGGAGTGTTGATAGGGTTTTAGGGACGTTCTTGGAGAGGGAGTTGAACAATGGTCCCAGGCGAAGTCCTTCCATCATAGCCATAATGACTGCTTTGTCATTGGGCTCCTAAACTACTAGGATGGCCTAGATGAAATGTTTAGTGTAGTCTTTTAAGCTTTCCCCATCCTTCTGGTGGATTGTGAAAATGTGGGAGGCATTCTTCTGTTTGACCTTGCAGCTCATAAAATTAATGACAAATAGTCTGCTTAGGTCGCCAAATGAGTCAATGGTTCGAGAAAATAACTTTCTGAACCATGACCTTGTCGACCCCTTCAAAGTAGCAGAAAAAACCTTGCACATCACCTCGTCTGAGTACTCCTGGAGTGTCATCAAGTTCTTGTACAAATCCAAGTGATCCATTGGGTTTGTCTTTCCTTTGTATACCCCGAGATGAGGTGGTAATTTGAATTTGGATGAAACCTTGGTCCTCATCATTCTCTTAGTGAATAGTGGTTTAGTCTGTCATATTAAAACATCCACAATAACTAAGGCATTTGCACCGGTATTGATGGCATCAATCTGAGCATTTAGATCTTTGATCTTCCAGTTGGTGGACCGATCTCGGTGCCTATGCACTTGGTTGTCCTGACGATGTGATCTCCCTCTTCTTCTGGTTTTCTCGCCATCCGTATCGTGAGTCTAGCTAGACGACCGAGACTCCGAAGGAACAGGACTTCTCTCACATCTAGAGCATAAGCTTGGTGATTGGCGTCGTTGCCGACTTTTGGTTGATATTGCCCAACCTGTGCTTTGACGACTTTGAGATTTGCGGTTGCCTGATCGACAAGAATGGCGAGATCGATCAACTTCTTCCTGAACAGGTGCCGCTGCAAGAGGCGGGTTGTTCATGGAAATGTGTTATATCAAGCGGGCATTATTCTCATTCATGATCCTAATCTATTTAGCAATTCCATGAATCTCACAGTGGAGGCCTTCAAGATCTGAAGCTTGGCTAGTGTTTACCATTGGATGTGCTCGGTTATCTAGAGAGTTGCTAGTACTTTATCTAGATAATAAATGGCTACGCAGGTACATAGAGTAGAGAGAACTTTCGTTCTCACAAACGGCGTTAAACTATTGTGGTAAAAATTTGGGGGTGAGCAACCAACAGTCAGTATTGCTTTTTGACCTCAGAAGTGACCTCGACTATGACCTGCGCAAGGGAACAAATGAAATCGTCCAGGACGAGGCCGCTACAAACCTTTTCGGCGTAGAGATCAGGCTAAGTGAGTAAGCTAAATAGAAAGTAACAAAGCTCTCAAAGTCCGAATACAAGTGATTCATGCGTGTACCTTTTTTTGGTGGGGGGAGCAACCTTTTTATAGTTGGAGGATGAAGTGCCGTGGGATAAGATCACGGAGAGATCTTCGGGTGGATAAGTATGAAAGGAGATCCCGCGGATGTCGGAGATAACATAGGAAGATGCCATTTGGAGAATATACTATGGCTGTAGGCGATGTGGTATAGATAGGGTCTCACGTTGACCTTATCTTTAGAGTGGTGGGCGACGTGAGCACTCGAAGAGGTAAGATCCTACATTTGTCTCATCCCTATGGGATAGGCGAGGTGAGCCTCGGGACTCGAAGGGAATCCAATGGTGACCAAATACAGATTGGAAACATATTCCTTAAAGTGGCGAGGTGACCATCTCAAGTAAATAGGTGAAGATTTTTCCCTTTATCAAATTCAGTCCTGCATCCCTATGGGATAGGTGAGGTGAGCCTCGGGACTCGAAGGGAATCCAATGGTGACCAAAGACGGATTGGAGACACATTCCTTAAAGTGGCGAGGTGACCATCTTAGGTAAACAGGTGAAGATTTTTTCCTTTATCAGATTCAGTCCTGCATTTTCAAATATTAGATCTGAATAGAAAATATTTTTTGAAATTCAATTGCCAATCACAAGATGAAAACTCTTTCTTAAGTTGTTGGTAAAAATTGATTTGGCAAACACAGAATTTTAAATAATAATTTTATTAATCATCTATAAACTGTAAATTACATAAATGAAATTACAATAACTGAAATTTGTAGAAATTAAATAAAAGTAATAAAATAGTGAATTAGGCTGAGTCCTGCAAGCACAGTCTCTTTGAGAAAGATTTGTCGCCTACCAAGGGTGTTGTAGGGTGTTATTGACGTCTTCATCCCAGGATAAAACAACTGAATTGCTAACTACAGAAATGCCACCGTAGCAGCCTTGGCAAACATGATAAAACGTTTGACGTGTTTATTAGTATGTTTTTCCCTCTAACAAATCAGCTTTTTATCGAAAAAGACATGATCTTTCATGTTAAAAACTTTCAGCCATAAACACCCCATCATTAGAAGTTGTTTATGGCTCTATAATTCCAACTATTAGGGCTACTACTAATA
>BRYE01000003.1:13684512-13687012 GCA_030159115.1 Actinidia arguta var. hypoleuca
ACAATACAAGTAAAAGTGTACAAATGAAAAGGGAGACTCTCTATTTATAAGAATTAACGAGGGCTGAGCTGTCTGCATCAATGGTTCAGATCGCGCGATTAAAAACCTCCACTCCCGCCAAAAACCTCCACCATTCCCGCCAAGACTTGTTAAAATGTCATTCCGTCATTAATGCACTTTGCCACGTGTCGGCCAACGTAGGCACTTAATCATTATTCCCCCACATCATCATGAAGCGGTTGCTTCATTTACTACTCGTAGATCCTGAGTGTTTCACCTCGGTATCTTGAGTAGAGGCTACTGATGTGGGTAAAGTTATCAGCCAAATATTCTAAGCTAGGCACATTGCCTAGGGGATTATTTCGTCATATCACCAGCATAGTCCTGCTCGCCTATAGCTTCATCGCTAGTTGCTCATCTCACCAGTCTTCCATATCACCCAGGGGCGAAGATGATTACTTCAACCATAAGGACAAGAACTCCACCTACACAAGACTCATTCTCCACTCTCTCCTATAATTACGGATAGTTCTCTATATGACATGCTCCTATTATCATTTCGATATCTTCAGGATCTCCTTCCATACTTATCCGCCCGAAGAACATGTCATACTTTCTTTACACGGCTCTCCATCCTCCAACTATAAAAAGGTCTCTCATCCATCACAAAAATGTATGATTTAATCCTTGCATATATGCACAGATAGTTCTACTTTCTCACTGCTTAATTTGCACGCCGGAAGAATTTTAAGTGGTCTCGCCCCAGCCGGTCATATTTGTTCGTCTGTGCAAGTCGTCCAAGTTGTTGCTGAGGTCCAGAACTGAGGTGAAAGAGCAATTCTGACTGTTAGTTACTCATTTTTATTTTTTACCACATCAATTAGTAGTAGTAGTAGTAGTATTGTTGTTGTTGTTATTATTATGTATTTTAAATTATAACTAAGGATACATCACTTGCATCTCCGTAGCCAATAAGTTCAACCGTGCATATTGTCCCCCAAAAATTGTCTCGTGACTTTCTTAAGTATTTTTTTTTTAAAAAAAAATTATTGTCTTTTATGAATATTTTCAATATCAATCAAAAATTGGAATCTTTCCACTTTGTTTAAGTTGATGTATCCAAAAACTAAAAAGGAGGTCATCTTTGTAAAAATAAAAATAAAAAATAAAATTAATCAACAATAAATAAATAAATTATGTTGAAAAATATTCACTAAACACAAAAAGATTCTCATCAAAAAAGAAAAGCAAAAATCATGAAATAATTGTACACATTTTAATAATCAACGGTGGGCGTCCACGCAATGTTATGTCAAGACTAAAATATGCAAGAAAAACTAATTCTTGAACATTTGAATTTATTTATTTATTTATCTAGCCATTATTGTTATCCACGAAGCGGTTACCTTCAATTTTGTTCTATGTAAAACTAAATAATGAGGGCATTTTCTGCATAAAAAATATGTACTGATTTTAGAATTTTATTTACACCAAATGAAGTGTTGTCTTTTAATAATAGTTTAGTATAAATAATGATAGTTACTATGAAGCGGTTAGCAACAATTATGTTTATATTTTTTTTTTAAATCTAAATTTTGTGAAGGGATATTTTTGTCATGAAAAAGTGTGAGCTGATTTAAATTTGGAAGCTTCTAAATGCAAAACAAAGGGTCTCATTACACCCCAATCTCTTAGCACACCCCTCCTTAAGCGTAGAGTTTTTAATTTGTCCTTAGTACAACTTCTATATACCCCCACTACCTCATCTTCAAGTTTTCCACCTTAGAAAACCAAACCCTCGCCCTCACCGCCATCGCCCTGGCCACCTCTGGCCACCGTCACCATCTTCTCCGGCACCACTGCTCCTCGCCTCAATGCCATCATCGGCCGCCGCAAATCAACCAAAGTCCACTCCCCCGCCCTTCGCCTCCTCCTTCGCCACAATCTGTCCGTTTCCCTCCGCGAGCTGAAGCCCATCCTTTCCAGATCGGAAACCTCTCTCTCTCTCTCTCTCTCTCTCTCTCGGTGGGTATTTTGCAGGGGTACGGAGAAGGTGGCCGCGACGCTGCTGGCCGTGACGGAGGGTGGGGAGAGGGGTTGAGATTTTGAAATAACATTCTTTATGTATGTATTTTTATACACTAGTGAGAGACTAATGATATGTTTGAAGGTTTTCCAAGGCTCAACGTTGATGACCATACTTTGAAGTGGCATCAAATTTTAAACTGCTAGCCTTTGAACTAAAAGAATCAGGTAAGAGCTGTCACAAATAATTGATCTGGGATTTGGTTTTAATGCCAGATATGCTTATCAAGTGTTTGATAAAATGCTTGTTTAAGTTTTGTGCGTGCAAAAGGTTGAAGCAAATGCAATGGGTTACATCCCAAAACAGTGAAGTAATATCTGTCACAAATAGTTGATCTGGGATTGGGGTTTAATGCAAGATATACTTAGGGTATGTTTGTTAACTGTTTAATTTTTATTTTTCTGTTTTTGTTTT
>BRYE01000003.1:13911056-13923556 GCA_030159115.1 Actinidia arguta var. hypoleuca
ACCACAACCGCTTGAAACATATGAAAAATTCGTATTCAAGATAGCCTTCAAATCAATTACGGAAGTCACAAATTTAAAAGATTACCTGTCTGAAAATGTGAAAAAGTTTGGAGACCATCCGATCAAGTTCCAATTTATCCACCTTCTCTTTGTCAAAAGGAGGAATGCACGCCTTAAGAATTTTCTCAACTATGGCTGCACTCCTCAGCATGGTAACTTTGGGCCCCAAAGTAGCCACAGGGTCTGCCAAGGTGCCCTCTCCAGGAGCTGCTGGCCTCGCCACTACGGTTGTCGGTTCGTTGGGCATGGACTTGGTCTTCTTACGCTCGAGGACCGACATGGCCTCTTTTCCTTTAGAACTCGCCTCGTGGGGCGAGGTGACTTGAACCTCATCTCGTTTATGCTTTTTTCGAATGATGATTCCTTTAGTTGGAGGGGTGGACTTCACAACCGAGCTCATGTTCTTTGATTCCTCCTCTTTTCTACTTTTCTTCTCCTCCACCTTCTTAGCGATCTTGTAAAGGGTATTTCTCTTCGACATGGCTGCAAAATCAATACATACATCAATCAATAAAAGAGATGATGGAAAAGATGGAGGTAGTAGCGTCCCATCTAAGCTTGGGGGGTAGCTCTGAGTCCAAGTAGGACTCCGATTTAGAGTTCGAGCTTGAGCTCGAACTACTTGGTAAAAAATCTAAGATTGGGTCTTGAACTTTTTCCCTTAACCACCTTAGCAAGGTTAGATCAAGAATAGTAGGGAAGATCCTCCTTAATTTTTCCTAGGTATTCATCTCGGGAATGGCTGTCACGTTGATTTCGTTCATCTCGAGAATGGTGGGACTCACCCGCATCTCCCAAAGAAGCAGGTACGCCCTTTACAGGCCGATCCTCGCCATTGTCCCCTTCATTGGACACCATGGACTTCTGAGGGCCGAAGCTCCTACGGAAAGACTTGGACTTAAGAAGCGTTGGAACTGAGTAGAGTCCCTTCTCATCTACCGAGCAAAGATGTGGTTGAATCTTTGCTACTTGTTTAGTCTAGGAAAATTATTGTAACGTTTGTCTAAAAAACATATCATATGAATATTAATACTGGAACATTTTTAATAATACGATGGAAACTCTAAGTAAATGTTGGATCTAACTTGGGGTGCCCTATGACCTTGGGACCTTTGGAATCCCAGCCTCCCGAGACAACCCTTCAGGGAACTCCCTATCATCCCCCGAGGTGAAGAAAAACTTTCTCTTCCACCCCCTAACGTTGATGGAATCTCCTCAGAGTAGGGTTTTTTTGGCCTCGCCTTGAAGTATAGTCATCCATGATCCGATTTAGGATTTTTATTAAGGCTGAATAGGTTCCTAAACTCAGAGAGGGAGATGGCATATTCATAAGCTCACCACTACACTATCGCGTAGATGACACTCCTCCATATGTTGGGGACAAGCTGGGCGGGGCAAATATTATAAATTTGTAAGATCATCCTGATAGTAGGATGGATAGGGAAACGAAGGCCTGCCTGAAAGGCAACCTCATCACCCGAGCGGGTTGAAACAATGGTCTCGCCCTCTTTGGGCATCCTAATTTGGACATTTGAGGGGAATGAACAAGACTCTTTAAGAGAATCAAGCTCGTTGGTAGTCATAATATTAGTCCCTAAATCGACCGGAAGGGGGGTGGCGACCAAGGGATTACCCTTAGGGCTATAGAGGTCTTCCTCGGGTATAGTTGGTTGGTTAGCCTCGCCTGTCAATGAATTACCCTCGGGGGTACGAGGTTCTTCCCCGGACGAGGAAGGGTGTTGATTCAACCCGTTAGTCATATATGATGATTTCTTTCCTAGATGTTCAAATATCCAAGATGGCAAAGAATCCTCTTGATTTTTAAAGTCTCCTACCTCGGATCTACTGGACATGTACTAAGTAAAAATTAGAGATGAATCTAGCAAACGATACTTACTAAAGATCAGGTGTGTGACTGTTGGTGAGCTAACGAGGGCAAGGTGAACGTCAGAGTAGGGTCAATAGTTTGGAAGCAAAAGCGAAAGAGTACAAATGAGTGGGGAAGTCCCCTATTTATAAAAAGTTCCAAGGGTTGAGATCTATCTGCATCAACATGCCAGATTACACGACGCTTCAAGCTCTGATGACTACAACCGTCATTCCCGCCAAAAACTTTCGCTATTCCCGCCTAACATACCAAAACTTCATTTCACCATTAATGCATTTGGCCACGTGTTGGCTAATAGAAGTATACCATCATTATTCGCCCACGTCGTCATAAGGCAGTTACTTCTTGCGCTATCGTAGATCCCAAAGTGTCCCTCTTAGGCATCTTGAGTAGGGAGTTACTGATACGGGAAAAATATTCGTCTGTCGATATTCTAAGGCAGGCTCCTCGCCAAAAGATTACGTCTCCATAGCACTAACATAGTCCTGGTCGCCCATCGCATTATCATCAATGGACCACCTCGCCGATGTGTATAAGCCTTTCTCCAGCTCACCTTTAGGCGAGGTCGTCCATGTCGCCAAACCAGAGACTATATAAAGGTCGCTCCCCCATCACAAAAAGGTACGACTTAATCCTGCCATACACACACAGATAGCTCTGCTTTTTCACTACTTAGTCTATTCTCGCCTTGGTCTGATTCGCACGTAGGAGGGGTTTTGAGTGGCCTCACCCCGGCCGATCATGTTTGTTAATCTGCGCAGGTTGCCCGAGTTGTTGCCGAGGTCAAGAGCAATATTTATAGTTGGTTGCTCGCCCTAGTTTTCTACCACAACAGGTTCGGTTTAGAAAAATATCAATTTGTTGTTTACGGCTTGACCCTAAATCGGATCGAACCGAACCGTGATCACCCTCAGATCACATAGGGTGTTGAGAGTTTTGATTGGTGCAACTTTAACCAAAAATATTAATTAAAAATCTTAATTAACTCGTAAAGTTTAAGAAATTTAAAATCAAATTTAAGAATTGAAATTGTGAAACTGTTCTGGACCGAACTGCAAATAAAACACATATTGGTTCTCCAAATAGTTATTTTATTTTTATAAAGATAGATAAAAAGTATTGTAGCTTTTCAACACAATGAGCTGTGTGCCCGAAAAAGGCCAAACCGTTAGGTAGGTGATCGTTGATTGATCTTGATTTGTGTTATGTATAAGTGTTAAAAACTCCATCTCTTAACATTTGGTACGATTGATCATAACCTAAAAGGTTTATCCCCATGTTAAATGTCCCGATGCCCCCGCCCTAAGAAATTCAAGCTAGAGAGAGATTCTAACTAGTTAGCTTACAAGAGTTGCAACCAGAGACGGAGTTAGAATTTTATTTTTGAAGAGGCCATGATAAAGATTGTGAACAAATATTAAAATTAGGGGGTCACCGTATTACATTTACTAAAAATTATAGAAAAAGTAAGCCCCCATAATTAACACACAGCTCTGTCCATGGTTGCAACCCTAGTATTTTCCCACCACTAGTTAAAATATTTTCTCTCAAAGGGCAGCATTCCTATACTTCCGTCTTCCATAACCGCACTCTGCAATTGGTTATACGTGTCACAAAGTTAATGGTTTCTGTAAAACAAGCTCGATCGGCCACGTTTCCGACACTACTAGCACCGGCCAAACGTGATGTGTACCAGCACCTCGTCGACTCAAATCAATCCAATTCGCACATTACCAAATTTGGGCCCTACTGCCCAACACCCAAATAATTGCCCCCGAGAAAAGCCTAAAATTACAAAAAGTCACCTTTAATTTTTTTATTTAAATAAATTTTATAAAAATTACTTAATTACATACATTAAGAAAGACACACATATTTCGATGTTAATTTTGGTGTTTCAGCATATCTTTTTATTTTTTTATTTTTATTAGTATATACATTACTCAATCCCACATTAAAATTCTAGCTCTGTTCTTAAGCACCTATTAGATAAATTGGATTATTTTCGAGAGTTTTTCATCTTTTAATCATTTTTTAAAATATATTTTCAAATTGTCTTGGTTAGATGAATTGAAAGTAAGAAATTACAAAAGACAACAAAAATCTAAACTAATCTAAAATTAGATTATTTTTGAATTTTATTTTGAAGTAATTTGAATTTTAGTGATTTTTTTAAAAAAAAAAATATTTTTCATACTATTCTAATTCATAAACGAACTTGGAAATGAAAAAAATAATCAAAAGATAAAAAAATTATATTTTTAGACTTATCTTGTCAAGAGAAACTAATATAATATAAAATTTTGAACACGAGTTTGAACGAGTGGGAGAAAAAAATAACTTAAAAACTTGTCCCCCAAAGATTGCAAGATTACATCTCACGAGAGCCAAACGTTTTAATTTTTGAGACTTTTTTAATTGTTAACTTTAGGGTCTTAGAATTAGTTGAGATGTGCAAAAATTATCCCAGAGACTATGTTAAAAAGTAATATAAAATTTTAATTAAATAGTTAAACAAAATTTATTATAATTTTTAAAATATAAATCAAACTGCTAAAAAATCTCAAAAAAAGTTGGCCAAATTAGACTTTGCCTAGTACTATCAAATGCAGTGAGTTTTATTTTTGTTTTTATTTATTTTTATGTTAAATGCAGTGAATTTCCAGTCCACATTTATAATTAATCGAAGTTGGGCGGTGTGGGTGGCCATCCATCAACCTCACCAGACTCTTCCAGATGAACGTTACAAATGTATGGTCATGCTATTGCCACCTCGGATGGCACCACAAGAAAATAATTAACCGACCAAGAGCAACGTCGTTTTCATGAACATGCATAAGGGCATTGAGAGCTGATCACACGGGAGCGCGATTGTGATAGTACCAAGCGAGCGCCTCCCGTGGCCTCTTAACAGTCATAAATTTTGTCGGGCCCACTCAGTCACAAATAAATAAGTTATAATGGAGTCCACTCAGCTATAAAATTTGTGGCTGTTAAGAGGTCACGGAGGCAATTTCGTACTACTACTACGGGCGCGCTACCGTGTAATCAGCTCTCGCATTGAGAGCTGATCAGCTCTCTAAGGGCATTTTAGTTCTTCAACTTGAAAACTAGCCAAATAGATGAGTGGCCGGTCGTTAGTATTACAAAAATAAATCTCTTTCACACACGTCACTGGGTCCCACTGATTAAACTCTTGCGCATTTATTTAACTGTAATTATGATGATTAACTTCATTTAGTGAACTGTTAGAATTACTTTAAATTATGCCTATGATTTCTAAATATTTACTTTGTGTGACTTGGTCTTTTCTACTAACTTTCTAAGTATAATTCCTAATGTATCTAATTAGATTTTATGTATTTTTTTTAAGTAAAAAAATAAAATATTTTTTTTATTATTATTATAAAAATAATTTTTAAATTTTTTAATATGCGATGTCAGTCGTGGAGATATAGTTATTTCATAGCTAACACATTATGAAATAACCACATTTACAACTCCTCAAGTAGAATTCACTACCGATATTAAATACCATAAAAATATCAAAACTTTTTTATAATTAAAAAATATATAATAAAATATTTATAATAAGTAAAAGACTACATAAAACTTAATTGTATATATTATGAATAAAATTAAAAAAATTAGTACATAAGATACCAAATTGACTTAAGATGAATACTTTAAGAAATATTGATATAGTAATTGCCTTGCTCATGTGTTGTACTCAACACTCTTGTTAGAGGATGGTATGGTCGAATTAGTACATATTTGAATATATACAAATGGTCATTTATATAGTAAAAATACTTAAGTAAAAGTAAGAATTTTAATAAATTTACTATAATAATTGATGTGGGTAAAATATTCGTCTACTGATATTCCAAGTTGGGTAGGTCGCCAAAAGGGACCATCTCTCCTGTATCTGCCTTGGTTGCCAATAGACGTCGCCAAATCAATTGCCCAACTCGCTAATATATGCATGAGCGCACCATTCTCCAACTCACTAGTAGGCGAGGTTGATTACTTCATCTGATTAGAGACCATCTCCACAAGGACTCAACCTTCATGTGATTCTTTCTCCACTACGTCGCTTATAATCGCGGTTTGATCCCCATATGGCATTTCCTATTTTATCTCCCATATTCACGAGATATCATTCCATACTTATCCTTCCAAGGATCTCTCCGTGATCTTCTCTCACGGCTCTTCGTTCTTCGTCTTAGTCTGATTCACACGTCGTAGGAGTTTTGAGGGGCCTCACCCCGACCTGTTACGTTTGTTCATCTTCGCAGGTCGCCTGAGTCATTGTCGAGGTCAAAGATTAAGGTCCTGAACAATTATGACAGTTGGTTATTCGTTCTAAATTTCTACCACAATAGTTTGGTGCTGTCTGTGGGAGCGACAATTCTCAAAATTCTATGTACTTGCGTAGCCGTTTGTTACCTAGACCAAGTTGCAACAACCCTTTTGATAACAAAGCTCATTCGATGGCTAACGCCAGCCAAACTCTGGATCTAGAGGGCCTCCACCATGAGATGCACAACATTGCCGAGTAGATAAGAATCATGAATGAGAACAACGCCCACTTAATACATTATCTCACCACAAATAACCTGCCTCCCCCTATAGCACCTATTCCAGAAGTTGAACGATCTCGCCGTTCTCAACGATTGGGCAACGACGAGTCTCAGAGTCATCAAAGTACAGGTCGGGCCTGTTCAAACAGGAATCGAAGACGTTGATCACTGAGCCCGCGTCCCAGGTGAGAAAAAGCCCCGCCCTATTAGAATACCGGTCATCTAGTCGAACACCCAATGCAGAAGGCAAGAAGAACAAGAGACATAGGAGGTCACCCCACTGAGATGATCAAGCTCCCAAGCACTGGGATAGGTCTACTACCCAAAAGATCAAGGCCCTGGATGCTTGGATTGACGCTATCAACACCGGTACAAGTGCTCCAGTTATCGTGGATACATTGATAAAGCAAACCGAACCTCCATTTATGAAAAGGGTGGTGAGGACTAGGGTCTCCTCCACATTCAAACTTCCATCCTAACTCGGAGTTAATGAAGGGAAAACAGCCCCTATGGACCGCTTGGATTCGTATAAGAGCTTGACGTCACTCCAGGGATATTTTGATGAAGTAATACGTAAAGCCTTCTCCGCTACATTGAATGGGTCGGTAAGGTCATGGTTTAGAAAGTTACCTTCGGGAACCATTGACTCATTTGGCAACAAAGGCGATTTGAGTAGTCTCTTTGTCGCTAATTTCATAAGCTACTAAGTCAGGCAGAAGAACGCCTCCCACCTCTTCACCATTTACCAGAAGGAGACTGAGAGCTTGAAGGACTATATTAAATGATTTAACCAGGCTGTCCTAGAAATAGAAGACCCTAGTGATAAAGTGGTGATCATGGCCATGATGGAAGGACTTTAGCCAGGCCCATTATTTGACTCCTTATCCAAGAATGTCCCTGAAGCCTTGTCAACTCTCCAAAGTAAAGCTAACAAGTATATTGAGAAAAAGAAGTTAGCCGAAGCCAAACGAAGGAGGCGAGGAAAAGACGACCACAAGAGGAAGGAACTTGAAACCAAGCGATCTGACTACAAGGAAGAGGTAAAAAGTAGGAGGTTAGACCGAGACTCCAGAAGAATCAACGACAAATGCCCTCGAACTCCACCTCGCTGACCTAACCTCGTATTTATGCCCCTCAATTCTCCCATCGCCCAGGTGCTGACAGAGATTGAGCTCGAAGAATTCATTAAGTGGCCTAGAAAAATCAAGACCGACCCCCGAAAGAGAAACAAAGACAAATATTGTGAGTTCCACCAATATCACGGCCATAACACTAAGGATTGTTTCCAGATGAAATAGCAGATAGCCGACCTAATCAAGAGAGAATATTTGAGAAATTATGTTGTTAATCGCCCATAGCATGACTTACCAAAAAGGAGGTTTGGTGACAACAGACCCACAGCAGGGGATATACAAGTAATACATGGTGTATTTCGATAAGGAGGATGCTCAAGCTCATATCGAAAAAGACACGCTAGGAATGCTAATGGGCAAGCTGAGGAAGAGGTTTATAATCTCTACTCGCCTACAGCTAGAGCTCACTTGCCTATCACTTTTAACAACAACGACTTATGAGGCTTACGCCTCCCACATGATGATGCCTTGGTCATCTCTATTTTCATCGCCAATTTCAATGTGCAGAGAATCTTGATTGACAATGAGAGTTCTGCGTATATCTTTTTTGTCTCGGCCTTCGACAAAATGAAGATTAGGCGAGACAAGCTCCATCCTTTTCACAATCCTTTGGTCAATTTCAAAGGAAATGCAACACAAGCACTTGGATGGATCAAATTGCCAATAACCTTAAGGACAGAGCCCCACTAGACCACTATATGATAGGATTTTATTATGGTAGATTACCCTTTGCCCTACAATGCGATCCTAGGTCGCTCAATATTGAGAGGAATTAAGGTTATCACTTCAACCTATCACCTGATGATGAAGTTTCCCACTTCAATAGGGATAGACGAGGTGAGGGGCGATCAAAAAGATGCCAAGAAGTGCTTTATCTCGGCCATGAGGGTTGAATCTTCTTCAAAATCTAGTGCCCAATAGCAATTACAAATCGATGATGCCGAGATAGAGGCATTGAGAGACAAGGTGGAATAGTACCCTGGTGGATCCTAGAGAAAAAAGGAAACACCAAGCCTCTCGAAGAAGTTGCTCTAATCTCCATACATTCCTATTATCCAAATCGCCATGTTATGGTCGGGACCGAGCTAACTGAGGAATTGCGGAGTGCTTTGGTGGAATTCTTGAAGAAAAACGACGATGTCTTTGCATGGTCTCAAGGCAACGTTCTAGGAATAGATCCCCATGTCGCCGTTCACAAGTTGTTTACACCCCAGAATGAAGGAAATTCTCCCCAGAATGCCTAAAAGTCATAAATAAAGAAGTAGTTAAGCTCATCAATGCCAATGTCATTAAGGAAACTCATTATCCAAATTGGCTCACCAACGTTGTTTTCACCGACCTCAACAAGGCCTGTCCAAAAGACAATTTTCCTTTGCCAAAGATAGACTTGATCGTGGATGGAACCTCTAAACACGAGCTTCTTAGCTTCATGGATGCCTTCTCCGATTATCACCAGATTAAGATGTATTTGCCAGACGTGGAGAAAACTTCTTTTATCACAGAGAGTGGACTTTACTGTTACAAAGTCATGCTGTTTGGATTGAAGAACACTGGGATGACGTACCAGAGATTGGTCAATAATATGTTCAAGGAAATGATTGAGAAGACAATGGAAGTAAACATTGATGACATGCTCGTCAAGAGCCTCAAAGTTGCTGATCACAAAGCCCACCTAGAAGAAGCCTTTGGCATTTTAAGGAAATACCGAATGATGTTAAACCTTTCCAAATGCATATTTGGTATTTCCTTAGAAAAATTCCTTGGCTTCGTTGTAACTAAGCGTGCAATTGAGGCGAACCCAGACCAGATTCAAGCTTTACTTGAAATGATCTTGCCTAGAAAAATTCATGAAGTGCAACAACTAACTGGGCAAGTAGTTGCCCTTAACAGATTCGTTTGCAAATCAGCTGACAAATGCCTACCATTCTTCAAAATTCTAAAGTTTTGCCATTATTTTTGGCATACCCTATTGCTGTATTGACCGATCAACCTTTAAAGCAGATTCTTCAGCGACCTGACACCTCAAAAAGACTCCTCAAATGGTCCATTGAGCTAAGTAAGTTTCACATTAAATACAGACCAAGGATGGCGATCAAAGCCCAATCATTGATCGACTTCGTGGCTGAATTCACACATGATGTTACTCTATAGCCAGAAGTAATTCTCCCCGAGGCAAAAACCCTAGAAAAGCAGGACCAAGAATATGACTTCGCTAAATGGAAGTTGTTCATAAACGGATCATCCAACCAACACGGCTATGGTGTTGGACTTGTTCTCCAAACTCCATCGAGCGAGCATATGGAATACACCATTCGCATTGGATTCAAAGCAACTAACAACGAAGCTGAATATGAAGCTCTCTTCTCCGAACTTAGAGTAGCAATAGAATTGGGAGTAGAATTCTTAGACGCCTTCAGTGATTCCCAGCTTGTAATAAATTAAGTTAATGGGGGATTACCTCGCCAAAGATCTCTAGATGGTGGCCTACCTAGATGAGGTGAAGAACATGTCCATGAAGATTAAAGACTTCAAAATTTTCCAAATTCCCAGAAAGGAGAATAAGAAGGCTGATGCTCTGGCTAACCTCGCCTCAGCTTTTGATTTTATCTTAGACAGGAATATACCTTTGGAGTTCTTGCCCAGTCCAAGTATTGAGATCACCAAAACCGTCTGCAAGTCCGACATGGATGGACGATATCATTGCATACCTCTAAGATAGGACACTACCATCAAACAAGCTCCAAGCTTGCCGGGTTCAATATCGAGCTGCCAGATTTTACCTTCTCCATGAAATCTTATACAAGAGATCTTTTTCAGGACCACTCCTAAAGTGTCTCCGACCTTAAGAAGTAGAATATGTGCTCAAAGAAATCTACGAAGTTGTATGTGGGAACCACTCTGGGGCGAGATCTTTAGTTAGAAAAGCAGTTCGTCAAGGTTACTTTTAGCCTTAGACGGAATGAGATGCAGTAGCATAGACAAAGAAATGTGACAAGTGCTAGAGTTTTGCTCCAATGAATTGTCTCCTTTATACTGAGATGATGCCAATGACCAGCCCATGCTCATTCTTCCCATTGGGGGATTGATATACTCCGACCCCTACCACAAGCTCCATTGCAAAGAAAGTTCTTGATCGTCACCATAGATTATTTTACAAAGTGGATAAAAGCAGAGTCTCTTGCCAAAATCACTAAGAGAAGTACTAGAAATTTTATAAGGAATAACATCGTCTGCAGGTTTAGAATCCTAAAGGTTATTATCTCGGACTACACCAGACAATTCAACAATGATGAATTTAAGCTATTTTGCTCAGACCTAGCCATCTCCCATCATTTCTTACTACCAGGTCATCCTCAAGCAAATGGTCAAGTGGAAGTTACCAATAGGATGATCCTGAAAAATTTGAAGACAAGATTGGAAAAATCAAAGAGTGAATGGGTGGAAGATCTACCGAGCATACTCTGAGCATACCATACAACAAGCAGAATCTCTACGGGTGAGATTCCATTCTCTATGGTAGATGGGATATAGTCAGTTATAACAATGGAAATAGGAATACCAAGCTTCAGGATCTCAAATTTTGACAAGGAGAACAATGAATCAGAGCTGAGACTTAACCTTGATCTCCTTGACGAAATGAGGGACCGAGCTAAGGTACGCCAAGTAGCTTACAAGCATCAAGTCTCCAGATACTACAACCAAAGAGTAAAGCACAGATCATTCTTGCCTGGCGACTTAGTCTTGAGGAAGGTCACTCTGTCTACAAAGGAGTTGAATATCGAGAAGCTCGATCCTACCTGGGAAAGTCCCTATAAAGTTGTCAAAGTATCTAGGCCGAGAACATATTAGCTAGAAGATATGAATGGAATGGCACTACCTCACCCATGGAACGCCGAGCACTTGAAGAAGTATTACTAGTGAATTTGTTGGTCGCCATGAAAAAAGATCGCCTGTGCAATTTGATATCGCTAATCTTGAGTTCACCAAAATCTCCATGTATACGATTTTAATCGCCAAACTCCTTATAATGATTGCCAAATCTCCATGAGTAATAAAATTTCTCCAGTTCGATTTTGTTGCCATTATTCACCAAGTGAGTTATATCACCAATTTTAGAAGACTTTGTAATGCCAGATTAAATATCGCCAATATCAAGATCACCCATTCATTACAAAATAATAAGACGTCTTAATTGCCAGTATGAATGTCGTCTATATCAAGATCGCCCATTCATTACAAAATGATAAGGCATCTTGATTGCCGAAAAGTGGATAGCTTGATTATGTATATCGTCATGGTTAAATTTAATTCTCTAATATAGAGGAACTTGAACAAGCCTTAATCGCCTATTAATCAAGATCGCCAATTCGACAGGGTCTCCATAATTAAGTTAAAGTTTGTCATACTAAGATGAATGGACTTAATATATTTGCCAATCGGTTGAATTCACCAATTGATCATGTCTATGTTTGCCAAAGAAATTGAGTAATATACATAAATGTCACATCGCCAGTTTGTCAAAGTTTTGGCCACCACGATCTAGATTATTGCTTGCATTTTAAAGTGGATCAGTTCTTATGTCGCTAGAGGATTATGCTCACCTTTCTGTTCGCCAAATCTCAAAATATGATATCGCCATTACAATCAACAGAGGTTATACAAAAAGCAAATAGGACATATGGAAGGAAGATTTTTCATTCATTGAAAAGAATGTTACACTTTGCCAAAGTACAAAAATGCCTAAGTACAAAAATTTACAAAAAGAAAAGTACCAAGTATTTAAGGAGATATGGGGCTGGTATTGCCCTTGTCCCCAACCTCCTTTTCCTTATTCTT
>BRYE01000003.1:13946056-13951056 GCA_030159115.1 Actinidia arguta var. hypoleuca
TGTCTGCAGTGGATATTCTGGGTGGGACCATTCATCGGGGCAGCACTCGCAGCTTTGTACCACCAGGTCGTGATCAGAGCCATCCCCTTCAAATCCAAGTGATCACCAACCACGCGATGCTTTTATTTGTGGCCGTTGATTCTCTGCCGTTTCACTTTTTCCTCTCTTTTTTTTTTGTTGTTTATATATATGTACTTGTCGTAATTATGTACTAGGCCCAATGTCAGTCAGAAGATGAGGATGGAGTAGTTGGTTGTGTTGGGTTATGTGAATTTGGTCAAAAATCATAAAACACGGACCAAAACCTGCTCTCCACTTCTGTTTTTACGGTTCCCCCTGTTGTTTTTGACGTGTGTTTTGTCTCTTTGCAATGGTATAAACTCCACGAGGTCGCTTGCAAAATCATGATGATGCTTTCTGCCAATTGCATTTTGGATGGATAAATTTGAAATGATTTTAAGAAAATAGATTGGCTATGGTTGATGATGACACGACTGTTTTTTCTTCTTCTAATGACACGGGAATTTAATTTACTTTACGTTTTTTACCATCATTCTTTAGTCTTTACTCTATCAAGCTCTCTCTACAAAACCAGTTCCCATCTCTCTCTCTCTCTCTCTCTCTCTCTCTCTCTCTCTCTCTTCTTCTTCTTCTTCTTCTTCTTCTTCTTCTTCTTCTTCCCAATTTGTTTCACCAATCAGAGCAGCTCCAGCAGCTTCTTAATATTTAGCTTTTTACTTTGTTTAATTTATAATTTACGAAATTACTTTTTTTAGTCATTCTAATAGAATTTCTATTTTATTTACACTAAGCTAAAGAAATGCTAAATTCTCCTAGTAAGCGAGTATTCTAATTTATTCTGAAAATCATGAACACATGAACAGGAGTACAATGCATGACTTATGTCTAGTATTTAATGTAAAGTCCGTTAAGGTAAACACTGTTACCTAGTTCTTTTGCAATATTTTAGTAAATATTTATCCTAACCCTCGCACAATATTTGCTACCAATAAACTTACCCTACCCTACCTAATTAACAACAACAAACACTAATAAGATGAGTACTTGGCGCAACAAGTTTTAAACGGATAAAGTTATGGACAAAGTGAGTTTAACCCACATTAGACCATACCTTTCACACGCAGCTGCATGTTGTAGCACATGCAGCTGCGTGGCATGGGCGATGAGCACAATGGGGCTCTATTAAAAGCTCACATGGCGCGTTGGTGTGATGAGGTGTACTGAGTAATTCAATAATTATTTTTTTAGCCATTGTAATGTTTAATTATAGAAAAACTCTCAGCTTCGTTCAGCGTGGGTGATGGGCGCAATGTGACTCTATTAGAGGCCCATGTGGCGTGTGGGGTGCAATTGAGTGTACTGAGTAATTCGATAATTACTTTTTAGCCTCTATAATATTTAATTATAGAAAAACTCTCAGCTTCATTTTTATTCACTGGAAGGTTATGGTAATTACTTTTTAGCTCCGATAATATTTAATTACAAAACAACTCAACTTCATTCATATTCACCGAAAAGTCATAACCTTTCAGTTTTGGTAACATCATCCATAAGAATCAAATAATCTAACTAGTTAATGGAGTTGCTACAAAGGTTTTAATATTGGAATAAATTCGTGGCCCTTTAATTGCAGTTTGAAATATTATAAGTTCCAACACCTCTTACAAGTTCATTACACAGAAATTTAAGAGTTCATCAGTGAGGCAAAAAACGAAGAGTTCTGGCATTCTGCATTAGAGTATTCGTGATAGAGCAACATTGCTAGTTGGTTCGTCGAACACATTGAAGTTGTGCTAATTTCTACGCACGTGACCGTTGTATCCTAGGAAACAGAAGCTGATCAGCCGTAAGCACCAAGTAACAGAGCAAATTTTGTCTTAAGGAAACAGTGTTGAATGTCAGTCTTGGTTCACTTTTATTTTTATTGTTTATTTTTTAATTTCATACAGTTTATGATTTAAAATAATCTGAGAGTGCAATTTTCATATTTATTTTGTGTGTTGTTTTCCACATTTAAATTTTAAATAACAGATAATTGTTGGCAGCGGTGGTGGTTTTTTTGGCGAAACTGGGTGATGATAATGGTTAGCATAGTTTGTAGAGAGGGTAGTTTTGAAAATATCATCTTTATGAGAATTTTTGTGACAATAAGACGAAGGGAATTTCGGAGCGCACTTAACAGCTATGTTAGAGTTACAGGCTTTAACTTACAGTTGTAAAGGTTTATTAACTGATCCCCGCATTGTGGGCAGCAGCCCTAAAAAGAAAGACCCATTTTTTAACCCAGACTAAACCATGGGAGAGAAGAGAGACCTTCGTAAACTCAGAAAAAAAAAAGGAAAAAAAAATATTTATAACTTATTATTTCTATACATTTGTATCTAGCAAAAATCTATGTCGTGTACGGATAAAAAATATAAAATCATATTAATTATAGGAAATACAAATTTAGTTTTTGCATTAATTTTTTAATTAATAAATTCATTCCTAATCAGAAAGCTTATCCAAAATTATATAAAAAAATGATTATAGTAAGATATTATTAGGATACTGTCCATTTGAAATGATAATTTATGTTACATTGGTCTTAAAATATAAGTTAACTAAATTGTGTTAATACGATTCAGAAGATTTTCATTTAAGTAGAATTTTTATTTTTCTTATGTTGATTTAAATACGGTGGTGAATGGAGCTCCCACAAGTTTTATCACAAAAAAACATTCTGTAATAATACTAGTAATTGTCAGTACTCACAGATACTACACACAAAGAAAAATCACATCTTAGGCGTACTCGTTAGAGTTTTACAACCTAAAAAATAGATAAGATATAAACGCCAAATAAAAGATACACTGCTACAAAATAAAAAATAAATTAGAAAGTATAATGATTTAAAAAAAGTATTGCTAGTTTATGAGAAATGAGGGGAAAATGGTGTTTTAATTTTTTTGGGTGTGAGTCCCACTAAAAAATGATTCAATTAATAAAAAAAAAATCTATTTTTAGATATTTTTTTAGCATTGAATCACAACTTATGTAAGCCTAGACATTTGAGAAGAAGTGATGTTTTTTTGGGGAAAAGAAAATAGTCTCAGGTGAAATCTCAGCCATTGGATTAACTCAAATAGATTTTAACTGTAGAAAGTGGGAGATGTTTAGAAAATTTAAAAATATTTGTGTCTTACATTATAGATTGATATACTAGCATATACCCGTGCTATGCACGAATAATTTTATAGGAATAAAAAAATAATAATAAAAAGTTTTTTTCTCCCATTAAAGAGGAATAGTTAAGGTAGACAATATGAATATATTATTAAGATACTTTTCATTTGAAATGATAATTTATCTTATATTATTTTTAAAATGAAAGTCAAATAAACTATGTTAAGATACTATTAATGTACTTTCCATTTCAAATAAATTTTTATTTTATTTATATTAATTTAAAAATAACAGTGAATGAAACTTCTACTTGCCTCGTCACGAAAAGTCACTAAACAATAATACATATAATAATAATAGTGCAAATTTATATTGTCAAGCTCACTCCAAGGGAAATTGATATGGATACCCAAAACTTGCTACAATAGCCATGCTGCCCAAATCAAAACTTGACTTTACATAAGCTTTGTCTAATTTGAGATGACTTGTACCCTTTTCTTTATTGCTTGTACAATGGCCATGTTGCCAAAATCAAAACTTGACTTACCATAAGCTTTGTCTAATTTTAGATGACTTGTACCCTTTTTTTATTGCTTGTACCTTGATTTGCATCCTTGCCTGTACCTTAGGCTTAATGTTTTGACTTGCTTGCACCCCAAGTTGTTCCAAAATAATGCTGGAGTCCAAATCTTACTCTAATTCCTAAATCAACTCAAAAATATACTTCTAAAAATAATTACAACTCACTTAACCAATTTCAATTGAAGTAGATTTTGTTAAAGGAATTGCCAAAAACACTACCATTATATATATAATGGTTTAACGAGTGAATAAAAATCAATAGATAGAGACAACCTTAAAAAAGAAAAAGAACAAAAAGTTTAACCGATAATTTGAACGATGAACGAATATTTTTCATAGAAGATAATACCGACTTTAAATAGAGAATAAAAATTAATAGATAAGGGCAACCTAAAAAAAAGGTTAGTGATTTTTACACTATTTTTTTTTATTGTCTTTATTAGAGTAAATTTACCCAAATACTCATATTTACTTAAATATTTTCACTTATAGAATGACATTTGGATAAATTTATCCTACTGAAGATGAAAAAATAAATACAATAAATAAAGAGTGTAAAAATCCCAGGAAAAAAAAATTAACCTGTATATAATTTAAAATAGTAATATTTTTTTTAATAGAAGATAACATCAACGTCACACTAGATATACTAATATGATGTGGGGTAAATTCACAACAGGTTATTTATCTCTCCATATTAATTTCAGGTCGCCAATGCTCATTCCAAACTATAAGCAAGCCATACGTTTTTTACCTTGTTCGAGGGCGAGGATGATGTATGGTCGCCCAGAGACTCCGTCTCCAAGAAGAGTCTCTCTCCTTCACGACTCCTATAATTGCGAGATATTCTCCATATGAAAACCTCCTATGTTTACTCCATTATCTATGGGATATACTTTCCTACTTAGCCGTCCGAAGATCCTGTCGTACTTTCCTTACATAGCTCTCCATTCTTCAACTATAAAAAGGTCACTCCCCCATTATGAAAATGTACGATTTAACCCTCTCATACAGACACATAGCTTTTCTTTTTCTTTGCTTAGCTTGTGTTAGCCTTGGTATGATCTCTACGCTGAAGGAGTTTTGAGCGGCCTCCCCCCGGTCGATTATGTTTGTTCATCTGTGCAGATCATCTGAGTGGTTGCCAAGGTCAGGTACCGAGGTGAAAGAGCAATTTAATTATTGGTTGCTCGTCCCAGATTTCTACCATACCAGGGTTTGACGCTATTTGT
>BRYE01000003.1:13956056-13966056 GCA_030159115.1 Actinidia arguta var. hypoleuca
TAAACTAAGAGACGACTAAGTACTTGAACCTTGCTATTTTATATTTGTATTTTACATTTTCATTCACACTAATGATGAAAAGAAACACAAAAACATATTTTACACTTTCTTTACTTATAACAACAAATACTCAACCTTGCAAATCAGCTCTCTGAGGATATGATCTTGGACTTCTGAGTATTATGTTGCACTGGTAGGTTCTTATACTTGGAAACTTAATTAGATAGATAAAATATATATCCCAAAGTGACAAGCAAATAACATTTTGGCGGGAGTGACAATTTTAACCTCGGTATTCGAAACGCCGCGTGATCTTGGCCGTTGGAACAAATAGATTTCACCCTTTGGCACTCTCTATAAATAGGGATTTTCCCCACCATTTTGTATTCTTCTTGCTTTCGCTAACTGCTACCCTTGCTCTGACATTCATCTTGCCCTAGTCACCCTGTGATTAACACCTCGTCCTCAGTTCAATAAGTATCAACTGTTAGTCTTGTATTTAATTTTTTAGTTTTTAGTGTATGTCTAGTAGAGCCGACGTAGGAGACTTAGAAAATTTATTGCCTCTTGGATATTCGACCACCTAGGTGAGAAATAATATATGGCTGACGAAGTTACCCAGCTTCTTTCCTCCCCTAGGAAAGATATCCCTAGTCCTGAGGTTAGACCCTCGGCTGATGATCTCCCTTCGATTAAGAGGGAGACTAACACCATGTCCCAAGGCGAGTTGGATTGCCTCAGAGAGTTATTTTCTTTTATTTTTAGCATTTAGATCAGGCTTCCTGAGGTGGATGAGACCATAGCACCTACTCACCCACAGGCGAGGTGGCCTTTTACAAGGCAACCTTCCATGCCGGTCTTCGTTTTTCTCTCCATCCTATCATTAGGAAAATTTTATACTTCTATAATATTTGTCCTGCTCAGCTCGTCACCAACGCATGATGAAGTCTCATCTGTGAAATAGTGTGGCGAGCTCACAAATTCATCATTTCCCTTAATGAGTTCAAAAGCCTATTTACCATATACAAGAACCCGAAGCCAGACTCTGGATGGCTCTATTTCAAGGCTAGGTCGGCGAAAACCCTACTCGGAGGGTATCCTAGCAACGTCAAGGGATGAAAGAAGAAATTCTTTATTATCTCAGGAGACGACTGGGAGTTTGTCCTAGGGATATCTAGGAAAAAAGGGGTTCCAAGGGTTCTGAGGTCATGGGGCACCCCAGGTCAATTCCCGCCTACTAAGTTATTTCTTTAATTGATAAGTATATCTCATTGCCTATGACTAATAGGCATTCTTCCATTTTCAGGTAAGCGCTGCAACAAACTGCCCGTCTGGCCAAAGGTCAAGCAGGAAAGACTTGGATATATTTTGGATTTGCTAGATGAAGGGGACTTTTTTATAATTAAGGAAGTTCTTGAATCTAAGTGTTTCCGCAGGTGCTTCGGACCCTCTTATGAGTCAATGGCGTCCAATAGCGGGGAAAATGGCAAGGATACATCGATAGGTAGTGCAGCTTCAGTCACGGGCAACGAGGGTGAGTCTCATCATTTCTGAGATGAACCTCGCCAAGGTGACCATTGTCAAGATGGCTCGATAGAATATATAAAAACTATTAGGAAGGAAATGAGGAGAGTCTTACCTTGTCTTCCTAATTTAACACTGTTAAAGTTGTTAGGGGAAAAAATCTGAGACCCTGTCTTAGGTTTGGGACCATACAGTTCAAGCTCAAGCTCAAGCTTTAAATCAAAAGACGGTCAAAACCAGGGTTGCCTCTCGAGCTTAGATCGGATGGTACCGTCTCCTTTTTTTCCAAAGTACTTTATCTCCTCTAGTAATTGACCGTAGTTTCTTTTTTTTGCAGCTATATTGAAGAAAATCAGTCTAAAGAAACTTGCCTAGATGGCAGAGGGATCCCAAGGAGCAAGTCCAGTGACGAAGGGGATAACTATGAGTGAGAAACGCCCCCAGGGCGAGATGCCCGACACCACACCCACCAAGAAAGGCAAATGGCTTTTGATGCCAAGAAGAAGGCTCGCTGCCCAAGGACAAAAAGATGGCAACGCCGACTTAGGTGGCGAATAAGGGGGAGACATATGTTGTTGCTCTTGGGGAGGGTACTTCAGCCAATCCTGGTGCTGTCTTAGGGCCTAGAGCCTAGAGCCAAGAGCCTCCACACTAGGGAGTCCCTCCGTGGCCGAGAAAATCCTAGGGGGAGTGATTCCACCTGCTGACAAGGAAAAGGTGAAAAAATTAACCCTGGATAAGGTGGTTACAAATTTCTTCCACGTCATCGGCCAGGTATCTATTCAGTTTGAATGTTAGTTCTCATTTCTGTATTTTCAATGATTCCAAGGTGATCATCAAAATTTGTGTGTAGCAGGCAATTGTGCTTGGGTCTTCCCTTGTTGTATGAAATAGGGAAATGGAAGATAAAACAACTCTCTACCAAGGTCGGGTCATATCGCTTGAGGGTGAGATGACCCAAGCTCAAAAGCTAGTCAACGAGCTAGAACGACAGCTGGCCGAGGCCTGAGTCTGAGAGCACCAGGCTGTCGAGGAGTTGAAGAAGATCATAGAAGACCGGGATGCCATTGTGGTGAGGTTGGAAAAGCAGGTGGCTCATGCCAAAAAGTTAACCATTGAGGAGTTCAAATCCTCTGGTGATTTTCAAGAGGTTGTTGAACTTACAACCTCTAGATATTTTAGCGAGGGTTTTGATTTTTATGAAAGGCAAATTGCTCTCCACCATCCTGACCTTGACATCGACATCCAAGGCATGAGCATCGACGTTGATCTATTTTAGGAGGAAGAAGATGAGGCCAAGGAGAAGGAAGAGAAGGAGAAGAAGAATGAGGAGGAAAATGAGAAGGAGGACAGGGAGAATTGTGATACCAGCCCTCTTTCTCCTTAAGTACTTGTAATTTTTTATTCTTCATTGTATGGCGAGATGTAATCCTTTCAATTTTTGATGAATGAAAATCTTCTCTTTCTGCATGTTTCTTTCTTGCACTTTTTATACATTTATATTGACAACATCATATTTGATGAGATTGGCAAGATGAACTTGGCGAACATAATCTATATGCGATCATAAATAAGTGCAATCTACATTAATCAGGTAAATATCAACTTAAAACATGGCGATCAAAACTTAACAAATTGGCGATGTGAAATTGGTGAACATTAATTAATCTCTTAGCGAATAAGTCTGCTTGGTGAGTTTAATTCTGAAACGTTTTAATCTTTACATGTTAGTTTGGCAATAAAAGGATAACCTTAATGACCTCCACTTAGGCGATGTCAATAAGTTTAAGCTTACTGATGTAATTTGATAGTTGACAGTGGAGGGACATGTGACATCGAATGCATAATAATGTCTTCCTATACAATGGAAAAACTGGCGAATTCCATTGTTAGGCGAAGCAGACTAACTTGGCGAGCTCGATTAATAGGCGGTAAGTAATCGAGCGAGTTAATCGAGCGACTTAACCTCTGGTGATCAAGATGCCTCGATAAGGGCAATCTTGATATTGGCTATATTGATAAAAAAAATTGGCATTTCAATGGCCACTTGGAACGGGAGATATAATTCAATAAGGCGAGATTAACTCTTCTGGAGAGATAATTGAAATTTCATTAGCGAATTCGTTATTTTATCAAAATAATCTAAATCACACAGAAATTAGCGATCACAATCACATGAGCTTTTGGCGAATAAAATTTTTGAAATGGGCGACTTTACTTATTTTGGTGAACTCTGGAAACATATAAGGATTAAACTAGAGGAATGTAATTTTATTGCAATAATCAGTACTACATGGGGATTGGCGAACATAATAAAGGCTTTGGCAAAAACAATACTATGGCGACATCTCGTTGTCTAGACGACCATAATTTCATAGAGATAGGTGATCATAGGACTTTGGCGATACCACACTATATAGGCGATCTTCTTCTCATGGCGATTAGCAGGATTATTGATAATATTTCTTTAAGTGTTTAGCATTCCAGGGATGAGGTAGTGCCTTCCCATTCATGTCTTCTAGCCAATAAGTTTTTGGCCTGGACACTTTGACAACCTTGTAGGGGCCTTCCCATGTAGGACCGAGCTTTCCAGCGTTGGGCTCTTTTGTAGACAGAGTTACCTTTTTCAAGACTAAGTCACCAAGCAGAAAAGATCTGTGCTTAACTCTTTGGTTGTAGTACTTGGCGACCTGGTGCTTATAAGCTATTTGTTGTATCTCAGCTTGCTCTCTCTTGTCTTCAAGGAGATCACGATTGAGCCTTAGCTTGGCTTCGTTGTTCTCCTTGTTGAAATTTGAGATCTTAAAGCTCGGCATTCCTATCTCCACAAGTATAACTGATTCTGTCCCATAAACCATCAAGTACAGTGTCTCGCTAGTAAGGATTCTGCTCATCATGTGGTAAGTCCACAGTATGCTCGGTAAGTCTTCCGTCCATTCACTCTTTGATTTCTCTAACATCGCTTTTAGATTCCTCAGGATTGTTCTGTTAGTGACTTCTACTTGACCATTCACTTGAGGATGATCCGGTAAGGAGAAATGGTTGAAGCTGGCGAGGTTTGAGCAAAATAGTTTGAATCCATCGTTGTCGAATTGCTTTGCATTGTTTTAGATGATAACCTTGAAAATTTCAAATCGACAGATGATGTTCTTCCAAATAAAATTCTTGGCGTTTTTCTTAGTACTTTTGGCGAGAGACTCGGCTTTTATCCACTTTGTAAAGTAATCAATGGCGACAACCAAGAACTTCATCTGTAATGGAGCTTGAAGAAGAGGTCCGAGTATATCAATTATCCATTGAGCAAATGGCCATGGGCTAGTCATTGGCACAATCTCGATATGAGGGAGATGACTTACCGGAGCAAATCTCTGGCACTTTTCACATTTTCCAGTGAATGTCATGGCATCTTGCTCAATCTAAGGCCAAAAATATCCTTGGCGAATAGCTTTCCTTACCAATGATCTTGCCCATGAGTGGTTTCTGCAGATGCCTTCATGAATTTCTCTAAGTACGTAATTTGCTTTCTCAGATCGAAGACATCTCAATAGTGGTCCTGAGAAGGATATTTTGTACAAGATTCCTTGGATGATGCAAATTTTTACTGCTCAATAATGGATTTGGCGTGCTTGGAGCTTGTCTGATGGTAGTGTTCCATCTCGGAGGTATGCAATGATATAGTCCATCCACGTTAGATATGCTATTACTTGACACATGATTTTGGTAATGTCAATACTAGGACTTGGCAAAAATTCCAAGGGAATACTCCTATCAGAGATGAACTTAAATGCAGAGGCGAGGTTAGCTAGGGCGTCAGCCTTCTTATTTTCTTCCCGGGGAATTTGGAAAATCTTGAAGTCTCTGATCTTCGTCGACATAGCCTTCACCTCATTCAGATAGGCCACCATTCGGAGATTCTTGGTGAGGTAATTCCCTTGCACTTGATTCACCACAAGCTGAGAGTCAATAAAGGCGTCCAAGGATTTTACTCCTAATTCTGATGCAACCTTTAGTCTGGCGAGGAGAGCCTCATATTCGACTTCGTTGTTGGTGGCTTTGAATCTAATACGTATGGCATACTCCATATGTTCACTGAAAGGGGTTTGGAGAACAAGTTCTGCACCACATCCGTGTTGGTTGGACGACCTATCCACGAAGAGCTTCCACTTGGTAAGATCATCTTCTTTTCCCTTCTTTCTTGGGGTTTCCATTTCGGGGAAAGTCATCTCAGGCTTTGGAGTAACATCATGAGTAAACTCGGCCATGAAGTTGGCCAATGCCTAGGCTTTGATCGCCATCCTTGGTTAATAACTGATGTGAAATTCACTCAGTTCAATAGACCATTTGAGAAGTTGTCCTGAGGTGTCAGGTCGTTAGAGAATTTGCTTCAAGGGATGATCTGTCAGAACAACAATGAGATGAGCTTAGAAATATTGGTGAAGCTTTCTGGAGACGATCAGAAGGGCATAAGCGAGATTCTCAATTTTTAGCTATTTAGTTTTAGCAACCATGAGGACTTTGATAACATAGTACACTAATTTATGAACTTTGTCCTCTTTTCGGATAAGCACTGCACTTATTTCTATTGACAAGACAGATAGGTATATGATGAGTTCCTCACCCGTGGTAGGAATTGTGAGCATGGGAGGTGATCCGAGGTACCTCTTAAGTTGTTGAAACGCCATCTCGAATTTGTTCGTCCACTCAAAGGTTTTGTTTTTTCTCAGAATCTTGAAGAAAGGTAAACACTTGTCTACTAATTTGGAGATGAATCTGTTAAGAACGGCTACTCATCCAGTTAACTATTGCATCTCATGTATATTTCTGGGTGAGCTTATTGCAAGAAAAGCTTGAATCTAGTCAGAGTTGGCTTCAATTCCATGCTTAGTCACAAGGTAGCCAAGGAATTTACCTAAGGATACACCGAATATGCACTTAGAGGGATTCAACATCATGCGATGCCTTCATAGGATGCCAAATATTTTCTTTAGGTGGGCGATGTGATCAACTGCTTTGAGGCTTTTGATGAGTATGTCATCTATGTAGACTTCTATCATTTTCCCAATCATCTCCTTGAACATCTTGTTGACCAACCTTTGGTATGTCACTTCGACATTTTCAACCCAAAAGGCATGACTTTGTAGCAGTACAATCTTTTTTCCGTGATAAGAGAAGTCTTTTCCACGTCGGGTGGATGCATCTTGATCTGATGATACCTCTAGAAGGCGTTCATGAAACTGAGAAACTAATGTTTAGAGGTTGCATCAACGATCAGATCAATCTTCGGCAAAGGAAAACTATCTTTTGGGCAGGCCTTGTTGAGCTTGGTAAAGTCAACACATACTCTACACTTCCCCTTTTTTTGGGGGGCGATGACAACGTTAGCGAGCCAATCCAAATAGTGAGATTCCCTGATAACATTGGCTTTGATGAGCTTAGCCACTTCTTTTTCTATGACTTTTAGGCATTCTAGGGAAGATTTTATTCTCTTTTGGTGAACCGGAGAATGGTCAAGATCGGTGAACTGTTCGTGAACGACGACCTGGGGGTCTATCCCTGGAACGTCTCCCTGTGACCATGTGAACACGTCATAATTTTTATTTAAAAATCCCACCAAAAAATTTTGGAACTCCTTGGTCAATTCGGTCCCGATCATGACATGGCGATATGAATAGTCGGGATGTATGGAGATTAGAGTCATTTCTTTTAGAGACTTGGTGTTTTTTGTCTCTTAGAGATCTTTAAGAGTTATTTCATCCACCTCATCCCTTAGTGCCTCCATCTTGGCATCATCTATCTGTAATTATTATTAGACACTTGATTTCGAAGGGAATTCAGCTTTCATGGCCGTGATGAAGCACTCTTTGATAACCTTTTGGTCACCCCTCACCTCGCCTATTCTTGTTGAAGTGAAAAACTTCATCATCAGGTGATAGGTAGAAGTGATGGCCTTGATTCTTCTGAGCATTGAGTGACATAAAATTGCATTATAGGGCAAAGGGCAATCCACAACAATGAAGTCTTGCCATATTGTGGTCTGGTGGGTCTCCATCCCTTAGGTCATCGGTAATTTGATCCACCCAAGCGGATGTGTTGTGCTCCTTTCAAATTCGACTAGAGGGGTGTGAAATGGGTGAAGCCTATCTCGGCCAATCTTTATCTTGTCAAATGCCATGACAAACAAGATATCCGTAGAACTCCCGTTGTCGACCAAGATCCTTTGCACATTTAAATTGGAAATGGTGGCAGGGATGACTAGCGTATCATCATGTGGGAGATGGAAGCCTCTCAGATCATCATTGGTGAAGGTGATGGGTTAGTGCTTTCAGTCAAAGGCGCTAAGAGGTTATAGACCTCCTCTCCAGCTCGCCCATTTGCTTCTTTTGCATGCCTCTTCTAAGATAAACTTGAACATCCTCTTGAGTCAAAGCCTTTATGGATTGTTTGGATATCCCTTGTTATCGACCTGTTGTCGCCGTATATTCTGTCAAGCAAGTTTGGATGTGGGCGATCAGCTACAAACTTTCTCAGATACCCTCTCTTGATAAGGTTGGCTATCTATTCTTTTAATTGGAAATAATCCTCAGTATTGTGCTCATGGTCCCTGTGAAACTTGTAATACTTGTTTTTGTTTCTCTTGAGGGGGTTAGTCTTGATCTACCCATGCCACTTCACAAAGTCTTCGTTTTTCATTTCCACGAGCACTTGGGCTATAGGAGCATTTAGAGGAGGCACTTTTAGGTTAGGTCAGTGAGGTGGAGTGCAGGGACATCGATCATTAGTCCTTCTTCAAGCATCTCAGTCTGTGCTCTTGCACTTCACCTCATCTCTGTAGTCAGCTCACCATGTATCAGGCTCCTTTCTCTTGTGATTATTCCTTCATCACCTCCTTCGTTAGGCCTCGGCCAACTCTTTTGCAGCAATATACTTGTCAGCCTTGCTCTAGAGCATTGACAAGATTTCAGGGATATTTTTTAGAGAGGGAATCAAACAGCGGTCCTAGGCAAAAGTTTTTCCATCATTGCCATAATCACCACTTTATCAATGGGGTCCTTCACCTCCAACACAGCTTGACTAAACTGCTTGACGTAATCTTTCAAGCTCTCCCCATTTTTCTGGTGAATTATGAAAAAGTGGGAGGCATTCTTCTATTTGACTATGCAACTCATGAAATTGGCGATAAAAAGCCAGCTCAAATCGCCAAATGAATCTATGGTCCTCGAAAATAACTTTTTAAACCAGGATCTCACCAACCCCTTCAATGTAGCTGAAAAGGCCTTGCACATCATCTCTCTGGAGTATCCTTGGAGAGTCATCAAGTTCCTGTATGAGTCTATGTGGTCCATTAGATCCGTCTTCCCTTCATACACCCTGAGCTGAGATGGCAGTATGAACTTGGATGAAACCTTGGTCCTCATTATTCTCTCAGTAAACGGGGGTTCGGTCTGTCGTATCAGGGCATCCACAGTAATTGGGACATATGTATCGGTATTGATGGCATCAATCCAAGCATCCAGGTCCTTGATATTCTAGGTGGTGGATTTATCTTGGCGTGTGTGCATTTGGTCATCCCAACGAATTGATCTTCCTCTCCTCCTAGTCTCTTCGCCCTTCATATCATTTGTTCGGCTAGATCACTGAGACTTTGACGGAGTAGGACTTCTTTCTTGTCTAGGGCATAAATTCAGAGATTGGCGTCGCTGATTTCTGGCTGTACATGCCCGACTTGTGCTTTGGCGACTTTGAGATTCATGATCATCAGATTGATGAGAATGTCTAGATCAGTCAACTTCTTCTTGGACAAAAGTTGTGGCAGGAGGTTTGTTATTCATGGCGAGGTGTTGTATCAAGTGGGCATTATTCTCGTTTATGATCCTAATTTTCTCAGCGAGCCCATGCATCTCATGGTGGAGGCCTTCTAGATTTGGAGCTTGACTAGTGTTAGCCATTGGATGTGCTCAGTTATCTAGAGGGATGCTAGTACTTGGTCTAGATAGTAAGCGGCTGCGTAGGTGCATAAGGTATAGAGAATAGTCATTCCCACAGAGAGTGCCAAACTATTGTGGTAGGAATTTGGGTGGTGAGCAACCAACAGTCAGAATTGCTCGTGACCACGGTACTTGATCTCGGCAATGGCTTGGGCAACTTACGCAAGGGAAAAAATGTGACTGGCCGGGGCAAGGCGGCTCAAAACCCTTCCGGTGTGGAGATCAAACCAAGGCAAGAAAGCTAGACAAAACAAAGTACCAGAACTCTCATAATGAATATACAAGGGTTTAGTCATACCTCTTTATGATGGGGGGAACAACCTTTTTATAGTTGAAAAATAGAGAGTCGTGTGAGAAGATCACGACGAGATTCTCGAATAGTTAAGTATGGAAGGAGATCCCGCGGATATCGCAGATAACATAAAGAAATGCCATTTGGAGAACAAACCGCTACTATAGGCAATGTAATAGAGAAGGAGTCTCATGGAGGT